>JBBPCY010072968.1:0-10638 GCA_037974405.1 Brachyalestes nurse
CTCAAGAAGTACAACGTCCAGAAGAAGCCCCTGTGTCCCGTAAACGCTCTGATGTAAGGATCTGTAAAGATTGCAATGTTTGTTTCAGTTGTACCATTTCAGATTTCACCAATCTTACCAATTCTCTGTAGATTCACAACCGAAAACGGCGTGATCTGATCAGACCCCTTCTTGCCATGGGCCATCAGGGCCAAGGAGTTCCTGGACAGGAAGAAAAAAGAGTCCATGAGAACTTCACACCAAACCACGACGTTCACTCCAGAGGAATAAATATCTCATGCCCATTATGGCAATAATTGATAGTGCACCTCACATCATGAATGTAGCCAATTTCTGAAAGTCTGATGATTCTGACTACTGTGTTGTGTTTAAAGCATTTTAAGAGGCACTTTAACATTTTTAAAAGTGTTTTTGTTTACATTTTGTAAGTGTGACTTTTATACATGTATACATATTTTATACATGAATAAGAGGCAGTTTATCATTTGCTTTGTTGTGTTATTATTTGTAGTGTTGTGTTTGGTAATTGTTATATTATTGAGTACAGTGTTGCTGGAATTTGTTCAAAATAAAATAATTTTAGGAGAAAAAACATTGTTCTCTTTATGTACAAAACATGTACCGAAACCGAACCAAAACCGTGGCCCAAATACCGAGTTATGTACCATACCGTGGGATACCTGTACCGTTGTATCCCTAGTAGAGACGTATGTATGCATGTATTATTATTGCTATAAAAAAGTTATTGTTTTCATATAGTATATTTTCATATATATATATTTTATTATGTCTTACATAATATATCACATTTTTATCAAATAATAAAGCATTCGTTTTATAATCTCTGATGTTGTGGTTTCATTACTAGGATTATATAACGATGATATAACGATGAGTGATCATGGTGGTGGCCTAGTGGTAAGATATTTGTCTCTGGACCAAGAGACCATGGGTTCAAATCCTACCTTCAACATACCACCACTGCGTTCCTGAGCAAAACCTTTAACCCCAATTATAATTTGAACATTAAGACTTTACCAGTTTGGTAATGACTCCTAGAAAGAATTTTCTAGAAAGTCTTCATTTTCTCATTTTCTCAGCACATTTTGCTTAAGCGAGCAAAACGTTTTCATGAGGTTGCATCACGCCATGTCCTTGCTGTTACTGCACTGACCTGCCGTGCATAATGTGTTCTTGAGCTTCTACAGTCTGTAAGACGTTCTGTGGTTTCACACTTTACTGTACTGATCGCTCTGATAACGACATGTGCTTTGGTTTGAAATGGTTGTGCAGTCGTGTTCAAAATGAAAGTACCAGGTGAGGGTGACTGTTTGTAGTGAACCCACGCAAGCTGTATCTCTCATACCTACAGAACCCGTGTGCCGTCATACTTTTTATAACACAAAGTAGTGCAGGCTGCCTTGTTACCTTTCTTAAATTGCTTTTTTTTTAAAGTAAAACTTTTGTGATTTATATAATGAAGCAACAATAAGGACATTGATGAACAAATAGATTGAAAAAAAACCATATAAACAATAGGAACAGGCAGAGTACTGTATGAAAACAAGAAGTAAAACATTAAAAACAGCTAAATAAATACATTATGCCAATTCTTAGCGAGAACCAGGTGAATGTTCTGTTTGTACACCTTACAACAATTTGCATTTTTATGGTGGAATGTAATCAATAGCCAAACCATCCCAGACATTCAGTGGAGGACAAATTGTCAATACAATTAAATAAGAGTTCCCGGAAACCTCTGTCTGGTTTCATTTAGCATGTAACTGATTTTCTCCAGTTTTTTTTAACACAGAACTCCTTAATAAACATTTCTTTTTGTAAATGGGCTATTTTTAACATGTTGTCCAGCACTCAAGGCTGAAATCTAATGCTGGTGATGAGGTAATGCTTTCTTTTTTGGTTTTTGGGTTTCCATATATTGCTTTTCTTCTTTGGAATCATGCAAAAGTATCACTTAAGGCCGTACAGTCACAAATGTAAAAGCTGCAGTACTTCTAATGGTCTACATTTAAGTTTAGATTGGTTTTAGAGGAGATACACAGATGAAGAATTAGCCATATATGACTTTTAATATATATGACAATTTTGCATAACACTTTAGTGTTGGGGGCCAATCAGCTGCATGACACTTTTATACATTGTTTATGACAACTGACATAAAGTTACATTAAGGTTTATGAAGGCTTATTCCAACAATATTCCTTATAAAGACCACTATTCTCAGCTTTCAGAAAGTGTTATGGCAGATGATGCTTGTAAGAATAAATCTTTAAATATGTTTTTTTATGTCACTTGTCAAAGGCTTATGTAGCTTTATGAAAGCTGGCCTACAGTAAAGTGTTACCCAGGTTGGTTAGATTAATAGGGAGTACTAGCTATTTGTTTTATATCTTTTTGTTTAAAAAAAGTCTCTTTTTCCATTGCGTTTCCCATCAGGTAAGAAACAATGATATGCAATGAAATAAGCAGTCCTAATTCGGTCAACGTGGCGGGTTCTGTACTGTAAAAGAACATGAACTGTGCTGATCTTGTCCGTTTTAGAGGTCGACTGCATTATGTGATGCTCGTAACATTTGCTTAATAACCTAAAATGGTCACGGATTGATGTACTTTCCCCTTTCTGAAGAACATGTAACCACCAAGACCGGGTATTTTTACACTAGCTGACAACATTCGGGGTCCCAGGCCCTTCATCTGTGGTTAGAAAAAGAGAACAAACCACCATGACCTAGAAAGTCAGGAAACAAGTGAATCTTAAAGTTGTCGTAAAGATGTGAAGATCAGAAGAGCTAACAATATAGTTAGAGATGTTGATTGTACTTTATTTAACCTTTTCCTTCCCAATTCAGGCCCATGTTTTATGGAGTTGCATAATTTAAGTAAAATTTAAATGAAACTTTTTTCAGTATAATTTTAGTACAATTAGATACATTTTCTCAATATAAATATCAAAATACTTGTTGATGGAACTGGGCATCTGGATACTTGGTCTTGATTGAAATATTTCAATGAGCAGTGGATCCTGATTCCATTCGTCACTTGGGGCGACGCTTACACTCTCATCTAAGTTAACGGAGGCAATGTGGGTGGGACCTTTCCACTGAAGCGGGTGGGGTTGGCTTAAATAGGCAGCTTCTAGGCAGGTGAAGTTCAGACCATTGGTGGAGGCCTAAACCATGAAGATGAAGATGCCAGTTGTTCTCCATTGCTTTGAAGTCCTTCTGCTGTTTCTGCTCTTGTCTTCTCTTGAAAGACAAGGTCAGTTTGATACATCTTCACTGTGTTCTTTAATGTTTATGAGAAATGTAGTCTTTGCCATTTTAGATTGTTGGTTATTAAGTTGAAGACTGACTGGTTGACTTCTCCTGTAGGTTGCGAAGCTCGTCGTGTGAGGAACTGCTGCCTGAAAACAACCGATAACAAAGTGCGTCTGGAAGCGCTCAAGAAGTACAACGTCCAGAAGAAGCCCCTGTGTCCCGTAAACGCTCTGATGTAAGGATCTGTAAAGATTGCAATTTTTGTTTTAGTTTTAGTTGTACCATATCAGATTTCTCTAATCTTACCATTTCTCTGTAGATTCACAACTGAGAACGGCGTGATCTGCTCGGACCCCTCCTCACCATGGGCCATCAGGGCCAAGGAGTACCTGGACAAGAAGAAGAAAGAGTCCATGAGAACTTCACACCAAACCACGACGTTCACTCCTGAAGTGCAGACTAACAGCACAATCACAAACGGGACCTTAATTCAGGCCTGATGTGAATTCTGACTATATGTTTGTTATGATTTTTTAAGCAACATTGACTTGTGAATACGCACTTTATTATTGTAGAGATGTATGTATGCATGCATTATTATTGCTATAAATTCTTTTTTGTTTTCATATATTCTATTTTTATATATTCATTTTATTACATAATGTATGAATTTTTTAATGAAATAATAAAGCATTCGTTTTCTAATCTCTGATTTTGTCTTTTCATTACCGCAATTGCAAAATATGTTCAACGATGAGTGATCATGAGGCGATATGAATGTGTTCAGAAATAAAAAAAAAAAACAAAAAAAAACAAATATAAGATAAATATACAAAGTGACATCTTATAGGTCACTTTCTGTATTTTTGTCACACGCCGGGTGAGAAAAGTGTGTCCTATTTTCTCTCTTGTGGTTACCCTGACATGGCCAGCTTATGCACATTCCGCCTAGTAAGGGAAAAGCTTATACAACTGACCTTATTGTGTTAGAGGGGGTGTATGAGCTTGGAAAATGATTGTTAAGTTACAAAGATGTCTAAAAAGTGGCCTATTTACAGTCAAGCATTACATTTTATTAATATTATATTACACAGTTCTCCCATGAAACCATCACAGTTCATTAATATTAACATTAAGGGATCAGAAGATGTTCTTTGCATCCTGGAGAACCATTTTAGGCTCCCGAAAGAACCTGTGGTAACACTTTCTATGAATCCTGTATTCACAATGCAAGTACAACAACGCAAGTACTATATGGTATTATTTATGCGATATAATGCCTTATGAGTGTATTTATAAAGTATTATGAATATCAGACTCACTTTAAATGATAATATGCTGATCCTGAGTGGCAGAAGTTGCGAGTGTATTTTCTGACCACGCCGTGAGAATGAGTTCATACACTAGACGGGGTTTCCCCACCTGCTTGTAAGTTCTCATTCGAATGCCAGGATGGTGTTTTAAACTTTGTACCATGCCGTGCTACTATATTATGTAACAGTTCAAATTAATAATAAACTAACAATAGCAATGATTGTGTAATAATAGTGTACTAATCACACTAGCAATCACACCTATTGTAAAACAGCTTGATTATTATTATTATTATTATTATTATTATTATTATTGTTATTGTTGTTGTTGTTGTTGTTATTGTTATTGTTGTTGTTTTGGTATTATTATTATTATTATTATTATTACTATTATTATTATTATTATTGTTGTTGTTGTTTGTTGTTGTTTGTATAAGCATTAATTTGGAGCATCTTCTCCTACACTTTTTGAACACTGGCATATAAAATTCAGTCTTAAAATGAATACAGTTAAATTGCTATAATGCATGGCTTCAGTTAGGTTGTTGACTTTATAAACAGCAGCAAAACACCAATAAAATACACCAATAATTAGTGAATTACCACAGAAAACGAATAATTGTCTTTGCCATATCATGGCTAGATGTCTATAAACATTCTTCGTCCATTAAACCATATGGCTCTAGATGTTTGCTACATTACCAGAAATAAGATATTAATACACTGAATATCATATTCAGGGTATGATTGTTCGTACAATGCTAATAAAAGCACGGTAACTATGAAATCCTCTGTCGAACCTGTCTGAGATGTTGAAGAACGGGTTTAGCGGTACCCGTCAGGTCAGGATGGGATATGAACGGGTTTAGCCTTGAATTTTCATCCATCTTCAGATCTTACTTATGGGATGTTTAGCTCCTCCCACTCACACTGAAGTTACACAACGTGTTTCAGCCTAGATTATGTTCCAGAAACAACAGAGCTCATTTCTATAATTAGTTCCAAAAGCAGTACAGTAGCAGAAACAGTTGATTTCCTTCTAAGAAAAAAACTAATTCTAACGAAGACACAGTGAGTGGGAACTGGCCATTAATTAAGTAAATATTTTAGATGATTAAAATGATGTGTAACGCCACGTTTAATCCTGCTTCAGTGCAGAATAGGTTGTTGGACAAAAGTACTCAAAAATTAAATGCATTTCAGAAATATTTAATTCCAAATCATATATTTAGTGTGTAAAGAACATATAAAATGTAATATCACAGAAAATTGTTTTAACTACAGGCTGTTTTAAGTACATTTAAGTACATACCTTTAACATTAAAATATGTAAATAGGCATTACAATATGTAAATAAGCTCTCTTCTGACTGGTTGACCCATATTATGAGACACTCTTTATAACTTCTGTATGGATGGGTGGGACTAAGCTTTTGTGCTGATTTTTGTGACATCACAAAAGTAATTACAGGCTGTGATTCCACACATAGCCTGTGTGGGAAGTGAATGGGACAGTTTAAAACACAGACTTTTTACATCTTATATTGAACTATATCAAACGTTCTGCAACTGAATTGCAGTTTGAAAAGTACTACTATAGGGTACAGGGTGGTATGACCTGTAACACAACCCTGGGACGTATCTGGGACACTCGTTATGAAGTACTGACGAAGGTTGTGTGACCTGAATACACAAATATGGTAGGTGGGCTGTTTTGTGAATGTGAGATTTCCGATGACTATCAGTGGTTTCACACCCACAGCTTACCAGTTAACTCATCAATACACCTCTCCAAAGACTCCTCGGGGGGTGTTTTGTGTATGTGTGTGTGTATATATATATATATAAAATTTATTTTTTTATTTATTTTATTTTATTTTTTTCCTGAGGTCATTTAAAGCACAACTGCAAAAATTAACTGATACATTATCATTTTCTGAACCCTATTTACCCTAGTGCCTGTTTTTTGGTACTTTTAAGACATATGTATTGAACGGCATATCATAAATGTATTGAACGGCATATTATTTTTGTAAGATTAAAAACCGTGACATCACAAAAACTTCAGCTCCACCCACACGAAGCAAAGTAACAGTTTTGCAAAAATGTGCATATTAAATAGACATATTAATAGCAGCTTATTTGCATAAATAACTGTTCTGTAACTTCCAATGTACAAAACAATAGTTTTTAACAGCCAGAGATGTACTGTGTTACATAGTGTTTTACAAGATTAGAATATTCACCTTTATCTTCTCTCCTTAATTACATAGAACTAGCTTTCCTTTAGCATTTCAGTTCATGATTCGATCCGATAGGGTTCATTTGTAACTGAAATCAATTCGGATGGTCAGAAGCAGAAAACCCAGCCAACTTCTAAGACTGATGGAAACACTCAAATTATAAACTTGCTGAAGCTTCTGGGAAACTTGAACTTAATGCAGGTTTTGACTGGAATAAAGCAAAAGGGTGTTTTCTGACTTCTGTAGATATACTGGGGGCAGCTAGTGGCCTAGTGTTTAGGGCATAAGCCCTGTGATCAGCAAGTCATGGGTTAGAATCCCAAGACTGCTAGTGGCACCACTGAGGTTCCCTGGAGTAAGGTACCCTCCCCATACACTGCTCCCCTGGTGCTGTGTTCCTGGCTGTCTGCTGCTTCACTTGGTGAATGGGTTAAATGCAGAGGAAGAATTTCGCATTGTGTGCTGTGGTGTGTTCACATATGACGAGCTTGCCACTTTACACTTAAATATATTATTAGATATATGACTCAGACTGATCTCTTAGTTGGAACACTGAACGGATGTTCTACAGTAGAACCAATGAGAAGCAGAGCAAGCTTTGTCTAACAGGACAAACCACCGGAGCTGTGCCATGACCAGGCCATGACCGCCTTCCATTCCTGGTTTCAGTACACCTTCAGGCCACTTCCTTTCCGTCGCGATCGGTCTTATTTTCCGCGAGTCACGTTGCTCAGTGATGAAAAGGTGTAGGTTTTCTGGGGTCCCACCCACTCCCACCATAAGACAAAGCAGGCCCAGGAGCAGTCATTGCAGTCAGGCTTCCATCTCAGTGCAAGATGAGACCTCACATAACTTTTTGTTTCCTCTGTGTCGGAGTGTTCGGCATCACCTATGCTTGTAAGTTCCATTTGTGTGTTTACATAACACTTTGTGGTATGGCCTACATTTCTGAGATCAAAGTTGCAATATTTAGCAAATGCACCACTGCAGGTTTGAAACGGAACCCTGCGTTTCGGAACACACTCTTCAAACAGGCTGTTTTACTGAATTGTGGTGTTAATTAATGGGTGTAGCATCAGAAATGCTGTCTAAACAAATAACGCCAGACTTGTAGAATGGGTGACAATCTTCAATCTACTCTTTACTCCAGATATTAGACCACCAAGCTGCTGCCTCCGATTCGATGGTGTCAGAGTACGTTTGCAGAGCATAGTGGACTACAAGTGGCAAAAGAAAGGACTGTGTCCAATCACAGCAGTCATGTAAGTGTCATAGTGTCTAATAGACACTCTTTTATAGCTAAGATGTATTTGGTTCTGGTGTTTAAAACTTATTTCACTTTGTTGCCAAAAGAAGCAATGCAAGGGAATTTAAATGGGTCATACAAGAGAATTAAACCACGAACACACTTCAGTCACTGGGCTTCATCACATTTGTGTGAATCATATACACAACTTATATATTTATATTTATAAAATTATTTGTGAAGTGTGCAGTTCTTTTTATACTATATTGTTATATTGTATTGTTTTTATAGGTTATGCAGCTTCTACTTTCTTCTTTTGTACTGTAAAATTTGCTGTGGTAACAATGGAAATTGCCCACCTGCGTGACTAATAAAGAGTTATCTTATCTTATTTTATCTTATCTTAACTTATCTGAACTTATCTTATCGTTTGTTGTGTTATCTTATCCTATCTTATCGCACCTGATCGTATTTTATGTTATGTTATGTTATTTTATCTTATCTTATTATATGTTATCTTATTGTATGTTATATTATCTTATCGTATGTTAACTTATCTTATTGTGTTATATTATCTTATTGTATGTTATGTTATCTTATCTTATCTTATCGTACTTTATCGCACCTTACCATATCTTAACTTACCATTGGATGGTACATAGTAAGAAAAATGAAGCTGTCCAGGCACATTTTTCATTCCCCAAATTACAAACACTGGATTTGTACTTTTACAGCTCTTTAAATGGAAAAATTACATTTATTTTCTGTTATATTTAAAAGTTTTTAAAAAAGGATTTTCCCAATAATTTTTTTCCAAACCCCAAAAATATTGGAAATCAGCCAGAAAAATTGAAATAGAAATTGTGTCCTAAGATCTAAACAAAAGGTATATTAACGTGTCTTGTCTTTAGAGAATGTGTATTTATTTTTATTATTAGACTAGAATTTCAGATCAGCAGCATCATTTGATGATTCAAGGATCTGACTGTCACTTCACTTGTTGCCCTGAAGACTAAAAATCACTTAGAAAAAAGTAAATAAAATTATTATTTCAAAGAAAACACAGCAGCTTCTCCTTCCAACCACCTGCACTTTCTCCTTTACACAGATTTTACACTCAGAGGGGAAACAGACTTTGTGCTGATCCGAATGCTGACTGGACCCGACGGGGCATGAGTCAGGTGGACGCAAAAAAGGAGAAGAAGAAGGAAAATCTTGTGATGACCACGGCTCCACCAGTGGAGGAGGACAGAGAGGGACCACCGTCACCGACAGCAACCAGACCAGCCAACACTGGGAGGCTTCAGGAGTCAGCAGCTTCAGGAGCCCCCAAACAGCATCATGAAGCGGGACCACCGTCGCCAGTGGCAACCAGACCAGCCAACACTGGGAGGCTTCAGGAGTCAGCAGCTTCAGGAGCTCCCAAACATCATCATGAAGCGGGACAGTCTGTCAAAGCACCCCAGAGCTCCCAGAGGCCCGGAAAGAGGAGGGGAATGAAAAAAAGAAAGAACAGACGGGGAAAAAAGAAAGTGAAAAAGACAAACCAAGAGGCTCAAAAGAAGGATTAGTAAAGGTGTTGGAGGGGTATATTTAACACAAACCCCTTCAATACAGACATCAGCATGAATATTTGACTGAAAGAAATATTTACATGTATTTTAACATTTCATGCTCCTTGCTTTCATGTCCAGCTGCTGGATTCCAGCTGGTCAGTCGTACTCCTGTCTTTAAATGTAAACAGAGGACCCTGACCTCAGTTTTATCACTTTTACATGTTTCCAAAAGCTTTTTGTTCTGTATTAACATGTTTAAATAAAAAAAAAGTCTTAAAAATTTGGCTGTCAAAGTACATCCCACACTTCAGGCTGTTAGACTGAAATATTAAATATTTAAATACATATTTAAGTAGTCAAATATATTGTTATTGATATTTTTGATAACACTTTTTCACTCATGACCACTAGAGGACGCTCTATGACCTACTAGTGGTGTGTGGAGTCAGACCCCTGCTGTGGAGACCCCATTTAAATTAAATTCACTCTTAGAAGAAGTTCATTCTTAGAGTAATAATAATAATAATAATAATAATAATAACAATAAATCTGCATATGTAAGCTATAAAAAAATGACAAACATTTTTTCTTTTCTTTTTTTCTTTCTTTATTTGCTGTTTTTCCCAGTTTTCTTTCTTCAGCAAAAAAGCAGTTGACAAACCAAAACTGTTGCCGTTCTTGACTTAGTTCTTCTACATTTAAACATGCTTTCAAAGTCAAAAGTCAAAGTGAACTTTAATGTCATCTTGGCCACACACAGAGAGATGAAATGGAGAAGCTCAGGTTCCAAAGTGTACACACAGTGAAATAAAGAAAACAGTGGAAATAAAGAATATGAACTTTAAGAGTGAGATTTAGCTTGTCCTGAAGTTATTTCAAATAATAACCCATTATAATGTATCATTCCTGATATACTGCATGAAACACTAACCCTCACATTCCATAAAGTTATTCCATAAGGAAACAATCTGGGCTCCAGGTCGGTGAAGTTGGTCACGTGTTC
>JBBPCY010072969.1:0-10638 GCA_037974405.1 Brachyalestes nurse
GCTGCTCTTGTTGCTCAGTTGTCTCAGTGTTTAAGCTCTCCATGCTCGACATGTCGGCGGAATAACGTAACGTAACGCAAATAATTGACCTGGAAAAATGTGATCGATTATAGGTTCTGAATGTTGATTTCGATTACTTTCGATTAATTGCCCAGCCCTAGCAGAAAGTTTACAAAATTACAGAAAGGTTCCCATTGGAGTGATGAAAACTGGTGCAAGGGAGTCAGATGGACATCGTGAAAGTCGGTCAGAATGCAACTGATAGAATTACTAGAATTATCTTAATGCACAGTAGATGAGCTGTCACTGAAGCAAAGAATGATTGTATTGATGAAGACTCTTGAAGTCTTCTACTATACCACAAAAAAGAATTTGTGCCTATTTTATATTGATTATAGTTACATTCCTAAAAAACAAGATTTTATCCTACTTTTCATATATTAGCATTTTTGTTATATTCTTACTTGGTTTCTCTTGTTAGTGACAGCACTGACACTGACTTGATATGAAACATGCACATTTTGTTCCATATGGCCCATGTTAACTTTGAAGCCATGATATGTGGCTTCATTGTTCTGACTTCTGTTTAAAAACAATTATCCTGGAGCTCTGCTTGGTGGTTCAGTCTGTTTTGTTTTGTGTGACCCTCAGGAGTATAACCAGTACTGCCTGGTGGAGGAGGCCCACAAGGGGAAGGACATTCTGGAAGCTTCCTCCCAGGAGAACATGTGTCTGGTGCCCGGAAAGACCCGCAAGTACTGCTTCAAATTTGTGGCCAAGACTGAGGATGTGGGCAGAAAGATAGAGGTACAGAAATCAACTGTTTGTGTTTTTAGCTTTCTGTAGCGTTCCTATAGTTAAACTAAGTAAGTAACTTCTGTCCTTTTAATGGCCTTATTTTTAAGGAACTACATAGGTGACTTTTATTTTTTTACTTTCCCTGAACCTCCCTGCTACAAATACATAAATAAAGAAACTCATAAAAGATGTAATATCTATACTGCTATCTAGAAAAAGGGTAATGAGTGTGGCATACATTGTCAGAAACAAGAGCATGTTTGATTGAGTTGGTTTGAGATTATTAATTAAACAGTGAATTTGTGTCTGTGTGTGTCTGTGTGTGTCTGTGTGTGTCTGTGTGTGTCTGTGTGTGTCTGTGTGTGTCTGTGTGTGTGTCTGTCTGTCTGTGGGTGTCTGTGTGCGTGTGTTACTCAGATCACCCATGTGGACCTGATGCTGGGCAGTGAGAATGGCCGCTGTGTGTACCTGAACTGGAGAGGTGGAGGCGGTGATGCTGCCTCTGCCCAGGAGGCCCTGCAGGCGTCCCGCTCCTTTAAGAGGAGAACCCGGCTCCCCCAGCAGCAGGTGGACTGGGATGCGGTTTCCATCCAGTCCAGCACCATGTGGGTTAATAACTGAACTCACTGTCAAGCTTTCTCCAGCTGATGGTGCTAAAGCTCTGCTGCAGTGTGTCTTGTTCTGTGTTTGTTTAGACAGAGCATAGGCCTTTCTCTGACCAGTCAAACACACTAATACTGACCACTTTTTTCCTTTCAAATGACTTTTTTCCAGTTATCTTGCACTGGCCTACTGTAGGTCACGTTTGATCATATAACTTTTTACAAGTACTATTATCCACTTATCTTGATTGCCCAGTAGTGATTGGTGTTTGGGTGATATAATCTTTGGTGAGGATTGACAAATAACCAGCACCAATCTTTCATATTCCTTTGGTACAAAAGAAAAATAATAGACGTAATTGCCCCTATTAATATTTAGTAGACTGGAATTAAAAGCCCAGTCATAAGGATAACAAAGATTTTGCTAATCTTTCTTTTGTCCATTTCTTTTCTGTATTTATTTTTTGATATTGTGCTGATATTTTTTGTAAACCTTTTGCGGGTGGTATCCTTCAAATTAAAACTGCGCAGTGCACACATCCTCTCAAAGTCAGGAAGAGTGTCAGGTCTACCCTCACAGAGTTTTTTTTAAATGTCGTTAAAGCGGTGTTTTTGGAATTAGTTGGATTTTTTGTTGTTGTTTTTGTTTTAAGTTTACTGGTGGCTTTTTTCCCACAGTGATGTCTGGGACATGAGTTCTGAATATCTCTAAACAACATATTACCTGTTCTGGAAACACTGCACACTTTATACTGGCCTAACTGTGTTGTGTTAAACGTCCTTGCAGGGTCATATCCCGAGTGCCCCGAATCTCTGTGCAGCTGCAGCACGAGCCGCCCGCCCTGACCAATGAGATGTACTGCATAACCGTCACTGTCCAGTCAGAGGAGAACACAGTGGCCAAAGACGTCAGTCTCACTGCCGGTCTCAAACCAGGTACTCACACTGGCACACAGCTAAAAAGAGGGAGGAACATTGTTTCATTTTACTGTGTACTGTGTGTGTGTGGAAGGTGTTTGTGGGTTTATTTGTTTGTGCTACACTTTTAGGTCAGGATGCAAATCTTACCCAGACAACCCACGTCACCCTGAACAGCTCAGAGGTGTGTGATGACGCTCATCCTGCTCTGTTAACTGATATCTCTGTCGGAGATTTGCAGCCAGGAGAGAAGGTACAGACTCACACACGTGTCACCCAAACACATACACTTTTAATGCTGAGGTTTTTTAAATCCTCTATAAGTCCCACGGGTGGGAAACTTTGCAGCAAAGTGGACAGTACAAAAGAAGAAAGTAGAAGCAGTATAGCCAAAAGAATACAAACTATGTTATATAACAATATAAAAACTATACACTATACAAAATATTTGTGTGTATGCACACAGTAGATGTTTCTTCAGATGCCGAGTAAAGATGCAGACATTAAATGAAACTTTGCTCCAAGATTGTAAATACTGTACACAACACTATAAGGGGATTTGCTTTTAGGTCAGGTAATGCAAATGAGAATGGAAACAACATTAGTAGCTACTTTGTTCAGTTTCATTCCATATTATTATTAATCCATATTATTCCATATTACATATTATTGAAAATGTGCAGTTTAGAGTTTACACTTTGTTGCATTTCCTTAGAAAACTGGAAATGTACTATGTGCTCCAATTTGAGTAATAATAATTGTACTCCCCAATATTCCACCTCCCCATAATGCAGTTAATCAACCAAGATACCTGATGTTTGTGTTTTTTTATTTTATGCTGAAGATATGAGACTTAAACAGTTATAACTCTGAAAGCCACTCGCCTAAAATTGATCTCTGTGTGGTTGTGTGTGTGTGGGTGCGTTTCTGTGTGTGTTTGTTGTGTGTGCCAGATTGAGAAGAAGCTTTACATTCGCTGTGTCAGCACTGGATCCAGAATCTTCTTGTTTCATGTCTCTTATGCCATGAGCACCACAGTGGAGGGCAAAGACATTACGTGCAGATGTCATAAGGTAAACCCTCATTCAGATGAGATTTAGATCATGTCTCCTCAGAAAGCACTTTCATACCAGCGTTTGATTTTGAACCCATGCCCAGCTAAGTAGTTTCTCTAATTTCTTACATTTATCTCCTGTGTTTAGGACGAAACAGTCACTATAGAGACCGTCATTCCGTTTGAAGTGGCTGTCAAGTTTGTGTCTACTAAGGTACCATCTGACCCCCTCTGATACTTTTGAATTGAAAATATCAAACAGTCTTATTGTACTTGTGTTGTAACAAATACAGTGCTTTCTATTTTATTAATCGGCTGCTAATATAGATTCTGTTAAATAAAGTTACAATATTTTTCTTATTATTATTATGATGATGATGATTATTATTAGTAGTAACATAATAGTTCTACTTTAATAGTTTAATAAATTATGCAATTATGTCCCTATAATATTCTGCTAAAAATTAATGAACTTGTCACCAATTGCCACAATGTAATTTGAGTTCACTTCTATATTTTTTAAATTCATTTTTAGCACCATTATCACAGTTGACTGTGATAACACTATCTTGTTTCCTACACAGTATGATCAAGAACTCTTGACAGTCATCAAGAACTATGTATTTGATACGGAATAAATAAAAATATTAAGCAGTAGTTAACTTGTAATTAGCTAATGGTTCATTTGCAAACCAGAAGTGTATAATGCTGTAAGTTATCCCCGATTTCTTGTTTTACTGAAGTAAGTGTGTGTGTGTGTGTGTGTGTGTGTGTGTATGTGTGTGTGTGTGTGTGTGTGTGTGTGTGTGCTGTTTAGTTTGAGCACCTTGACCGCGTGTATGTGGACGTGCCCTTCTTGTTGATGATGGACATTCTGAGTGCGTCTCCCTGGCCTGTGCATTTGGTGGACAGTGAGCTGCAGCTGGCCTCCAACATGGCAGCTGTTGATCAGCCCCAGAGTCAGGTGGAGGGAGGTGAGAGAACCAAGGTGGGGTGGGGTGGTTTGAGAAGGAAGTGGGTAAAACACTTGCCTGTGAACCTGATAACCAAAAGCTGCAGGTTCAACACCCCACTTTCTACCATTGTGTCCTTGAACAAAACACTTAACCCGTCAACGGAGGGCACTAAAGCTCAATTTTGATATTGATGCAGACCAGAAGAAAAAAGTTTAGTTGGGGGCGGGGGTAAATAAACAGGGGGTAAACAAGCTTCTGGTAAGGCTATCTTTTTCCTTGGTTTAATTACGATTTAGTTATGCTTCTTATAAAAATAAACATTATGGTTTCGGCAGTTCGCTTAAATATTGATGGCTGCGGAGTAGCCTACAGGCTACAAGCTGTTTCCCGACGCTTGTTTAAGATGCCAAACTTCATAGTAAGGAGAAATAAGGTACAGATCAGAAAAGTTTATTGATCCTGGAGGAAATTGCTTTATAAAGGCAGAACTGCCCTGGAGCTGGCCCGTATGAGGATCAAACCCACAACCTTTGCGTTATTAGGACCACACTCTAACCAACTGAGCTAACTGGCCCTTTGTTATGTTGGACAAAACAAGAGGACATGGGCTTTGCTAAATAAAAGGCGATAATGGCAAGCCATTTAGTTCATGTTGAAGAAAGATGAAAATGGCAGGTGTGTGCTTTTGTGTGGTATCTCAACTAGGGGCTTAGGGAATAATGGACAACACAGTGTTAAAATTTTATGCATGGCCGAGGTGGTATGGGCCACGGAGCATTTGGTAAAAAAATAAAAGAATTTCCGTCAGATTCATTTTTTTGCTTTAATCCATGCGTCCTCCTGCGGCTCTCTGTGGCACTCAGGGCTGCTACTGGGTCAGGCGCCCGTCCCTGGTAGACCTTCAGGTCACTCAGTGGAGTTGGTGGGTGGAGCTCTGGCTTCTTGTCCCCTCCCCCTTTCCAACACTAGTGACGGTCCCACTCTCTCTCTGATGTTCACTAACAGTGCCGCTCGCCCAGCAGGGACCTGGTCAAGCTCTCACTCCTGTAGGACAGTGAAACCTGCTCCGCCGAACAGACAGTGTTTGATGGGAAAAGGAGAATTGGCCCTTTACATTCGTATTAATCAGCCCCACCACTGCTGTGATGTTTTCCCAACTGTGACGACTTCCACTGTGTGAAAAGATCCGTTTCAATCAGACTGCACTTTACAGTTCTCAGATAATATTAGCAAACTCTAAATTGTGTTTATTTTGTATGTCACAGGTTATAGGCTTGCTGTTAAAGTAAAACTTTTTCCCACCTGAAGGAGCTCCAGACCACTGTGAGACGTCTCTTCTCATCCTGATGTGACCCTTCACGTCTCCTGTTAATATTCACTTTTATTCAAGTTTAACCGGAATCTCTGATTCAACACCAAGCCTTTCACAAAGAGCCCTGTGGAAAATCTCACCTGGATCATTATCCTGCTCCTGTGTGTGTGTGTGTGTGTGTGTGTGTGTGTGTGTGTGCGTGTGCAAGTGTGTGTGTGTGTGTGTGAATGTTCTGCAGAGCTCAAACAAAGCAGAAACTTCTCACAGTGGAGGGAAGCGGACAGCAGAAGAGAACAAAGAAGTTTTCACTTCTAATTTCATGCCTCTGGCTCTTTGTTCGCCGCTTCAGCCGTTCTTCTGGAAGTTTCCCGGCACACACTGTTCCGTCACAGCACATACACTCACACACACACACACACACACACACACACACACACACACACACACACACACACTCACACAGACACACACACTGTCTACCTCGCCTGCTGCGACCTGCTGCCCTTACAGTCCCTATTCTGTGGCCGGTTCCTGTTCAGTGCCCCCGGTCTGCTAGTACAGCAGATCTGTAAAAAGTCGTCTCTCAAGATTTGACTGGCGTTTGCTGTGTGAGTTACAAGCACAACCAAACACAGTGTACATAAAATGTGCCTTAATTTACCCCTGAAAATACACCAAACCCCTTAATTTGAATTAAGTTGCCATTCATTTGTGAAACCCACCCCTTAATTTTATGAGTGCATGAGTGTTAAAAAAGGTGTTAATTCAGGAGGTTTTATTTAACGGGCAAATTTGAAAAAGTACGAGGAAAAGTCAGTAGTTTTACCCCTCAATTAGCCCTAATCTGTGCATATTTTCCTTCAATACTGTAGTGAGGCAACAGCAAGAAAACCGCTTTCAAACGTCTGTCAAGGAAACCGCAGCTTTTCACTGTTTATTTTCTTCAAAACATTTACAAACAGGCACCCTTTTAACTGTGGGCACACATCCTAATGATTGGACCAATAGAAAACAGGGGAAATTAGTTAATGAAAGAAATGTTGTCTTTCTTTTGGAAGGCCCATATTCTCCAAGCACTCAGAATAAGTTTACTGAACCAAGATCAGGTCTCATTCCATCAGTTCTGTTCAGTGTTACACAGTAAACGTGGTTCTGACACACTTGATAATCACGGAATAAAGTTTTGGAGTTACAGGTTTTTCTAATGAAAGTGATACTAGTGTTTCAGTTTCAGTTTGTGTTTTTAATCCTCTGTGTTTTTAAAATGTGAAATATAGAGCCAGTTCTCATAAGCTATTAGCTTCTAAATCTGTAGTTTTTTTTTGCTTTGATTTTATATTTCTGGTATCCTTGAGTGTTTGCGATGCTTCATTTAGAACCTGCAATGGGCATGTAATGTTTTTCTTCACGGGGTGTAAAATAAACTTTCATGTTGATTGCTTTAGGCATCATTACAGTTTGTATACCGTAGATATGTGTGTGTAGATATGACTGTGGTCACAGCACCCCAGTGTCAGTATGTCACAGTATAGCATTCCCTCTCAAGTAAAGGTGGCACATTTAGGTCGCCCCTGTGGAGGGTGTGTTTACTTATTGTCGCTGAGGAAATGAATAGAACATGTTATTTGACTGGAGACACTTTTCCTGTATGTCAATCTGAGAGCAGTTTTCTGCGCCTGGTCTCTGGAGAGGAAGTTATATGGCGGACTTCTGTGCTTTGAGTAGATGTGGACAGACCTGCAGCTCCATTCAGGTGTTCCAGAGTCGTCCTCCTCTTCTGCTGCTTTCAGCGGCACCTGCTACACTCCTCCACCTGGCTGAGGCCCACGTCTTCCCCTCTTTTCTCTTCCATCCACTCGTCTGTGTGCGCTTGCTTTGTGCTTCGACGTTGGCAGATCTCGTGAAGTGCAGCAGGTGTGAGCGTGAGATTGGTGTGTGATTCTAGACCATCAGCTTTTCACGTCATCTTCTCTCCATCTTCTCTTTCTCCTCTCTCTTTCTCTCTGTCTCTCTCTTCCACTCTCTCCTCTCTTTCTCTCCATCTTTTCTTTCTCTCTCTCTCTCTCTTTCTTCTCTCTCTCCATCTCTCTTTCTCTCCATCTTCTCTCTTTCTTTCGCTCTCTCTCCTCGTCTCTTTCTCTCCATCTTCTCTGTCTCTCTCTCTCTTTTGCTCTCTCCTCTTCCTGTCTCTCATTCTCTCCATTTTTTCCCTCTCACACTCTCTCTCATTCTCTGTTTCTCTCTCTTTCTTGCCACCTTCTCTTTCTCCTGTCTCTGTCTCTCTCTTTTGTTCTCTCTCTTTTCTCTCTCCTCTCTCCCCCTCCCTCTCCCTCATTTTCTCCTTCCTGTTCTCTCTCACTCCTCCACTCCCTCCCTCCACCTCCCTCTCTTTCTCTGTCTCACTCTTTCTTTCTCTATTCCTCTCTCCCATAATCTTGTTTCTCTCTCCCTCTCTCTTCCACTTTCTCCCTTTCTGTCCCTCATTCTCTCTCTCTCCCTCACCCCCCCCCCCTCTTTATTCTTTCTGTCCTGTTGTGTCCTGGAGTCTCTGCAGGTTCAGGCTTTTTCTGCCTCAGTGTTTCGTCAGACATGTGAAATGTCGGGTAATTAATTCTGAGCGCTTTTCTGGAGCGTGTAGACGTTTTTCCGTGTTCTGTCTCTCACCTGGAGCGTTCTTTTTGATCCTCTCTCGATACGACAGCACAAGATTCAACAGATGGGGCTAAATTACAGTACGGCTGTTCAAAGAGCGTTTACCCAGAGTGCTGTGGGTGAAGACTGGCTGGACAGCAGCCGCAGCCGGTCCGAGGTGTGGGCGGAGTTAAGACCCTTCTCCAGATTCTTCTAGATGTTTGAAGTCCAGGCTGTGAAGTTGCTGTGAATCAAGCTGTAGACTCTAATGATCGAATGTGTGACTGTAGTGTTTGATTTTTATCATTATTTTGGACAAAACTGTGATTATTTATTCTAAATATGCCAATTCTTATACAATACAAATCAAAATATTATGGACTAGAAGCCTAAAGATATTTTAAGATTCATTGAAAGTTCATCATTTATTCAAGGTTTTTCTGAACATAAATGTAGTAAATGATAAATAATACACCATAATGATATGCAAGTAGTCATATTTTGGATAGTTTATCTGATGATTATTTGATAGGTTATCTGATCTTTTTGCATTTAGACCAGCACTTAATGAATAAGACATTCTGGATACAAATTGTACTTAAAGGTCGTTTTGTATATTGACTTTACGAGAACTTTGTTTTGGACATTTTATTAGACTGTCATTCTGGATGATAATTTAATTAGAATTTCATTCTGGCTATTTATTTTAGTAGAACCGAATTTATCAATTTCAGAATTATTAACACATTGAGAATTAGTCCAACCCATAATTGAATCTGATATATGCTGATAGTTTTAAAGTACTAAAGTACTCACTTAACTTCACTAATAAAAATAATAATAACTGTGCTATGATGTATTCTTGTCATTTAGAAATGTTCACAGTTGATTCGTAATTTTTATGCCACACAGACTAGAAAACAGCATCCAGTTACTGTTGTTATTGATAAATGAGTGCTGTTAATTATGGATGTGGTTTTCCGTCAGAGAGCCGTTAAAGGTGATTCCGAAGGTTTGAGGTGAGTGAAGTGCGCTGATGCGAGACGGCCTCCCGAGAGCGGGTGTGAAATGGTAGATATGTGAGAATAGAAAGGGAGGACGGTTCTGCATTGTTTCACACAGCAAGAGCCTACACTTATTGAAAAAAAGTGACAAGGACAGTCTATAATCCAATTTTATTCATATTTCTCATTCATTTTAATTAGTTTCCACCTCCAGAGGACCCAAAGGGATACAGTGACTGGACGGAGCCATTTTATCAGGAACAGTACACACACATACACACACACACACACACACACACACACAGCCCCCACACTTGCCATATATAAATATAAACACGCTGGTATCTCACACTTATCACTGCTTGCGATGTTGAAACTGTGAGAGAGAGCCAAGTGGGGCCATAAACCATTTTATTGTGACACACTGCAAGCCTTCTCCAGAAATTACAATTTATTCTAATATCATAGCGTGACTATGGAGTCGTGTGTGTGTGTGTGTGTGTTTGTATTTGTCTGTGTGTGGCCATATGTGACAGCTCTGGGTAGAAACATCCCACAAACAGCAAGAGGAGGTGCTGGCAGGTCAGTGGGTGAGAAAGAAATGCTTTTACTTTGCGGAGTTCACTGCATTGAGCATCCCCAATATAGATGCATTTCCCTCCATCATATCAAAGAGCTCACTGCGGGGACACTCTCTTTGAAGATAGATCTTTGAAAGTCTGTGCCCTCATCTATATGGATATGCATCTCGATGTGTTGTTGATGCCTGATGGATGGGAATGACAGCCCAAGACTCTCCAGGTCTCAGACCATGGCATAGCGAGGATCTTAAGGGACCTAAAGCTTTGTCCCAAGTAGGTGCTCTCAAGGCAGGCCATTGCACCCTAGATTCTAGATTCTTTATTTCTCACATAAACAGTGGTACAACATGTAGTGAAACATCTGTGAGACTGTACAGCATAGTTAAAATACATTAAAGAGAAAATGAAAGGCTAGAAGTAAATAATAAACATACATTCAAAGAACCATTACAAGTGTAAACAACTTTAGTCAAGCATTGTGAAGATGCAGGTGAGGTACAATGAGGTTAAGAGGCAGGTGAGATACAGTGTGGTAGAGAGGCAGGTGAGATACAGTGCGGTAGAGAGGCAGGTGAGGTACAGTGCGGTAGAGAGTCAGATGAGGTACAGTGAGGTAGAGAGGCAGGTAAGGTACAGAGACAGGTGAGGTACAGTGAGGGAGAGAGGCAGATGAGGTAGAGAGACAGGTGAGGTACAGTGAGGTGGAGAGGCAGGTGAGGTACAGTGAGGTAGAGAGACAGATGAGGTACAGTGAGGTAGAGAGGCAGGTGAGATACAGTGAG
>JBBPCY010072970.1:0-10637 GCA_037974405.1 Brachyalestes nurse
AAGTAAAGTACAGATACTCAAAAACTGTACTTAAGTACAGTACTCAAGTAAATGTACTTCATTACTGTCCACCTCTGATACTATGTACTAGTCTTAGCATATTTAATTATGCTCAGTTTGGACCTTGGCTTTGAAAAACTACAGGCAGTTTTGTCCTCTAGCTTTTGCAGGGGTCATGTTGGGACCTCTTATTGCTTTTCCTGGTGTAATTGTGTTTACTGCATTTTGTCTGGCAGTTTTTGTTGTAAACCTTCATTTTGTTAATTGATTTCTCAAGTGTGCCTATTTTACATACAAGTTGTTGTTGCAAACACTTTCATCGTGGAAAGTAATTCATTTGGTAAGTAATTCTTTTAATGAGTGGGAGATCATATAATTTCATTGACCAAACAGTTGTCAAAACAGTGCTTGGGATAATGTGATGCCTTTAGATTAAAATGTATTAACATAACTTCATCTCATTTAATCCGTGGTGTTAGCGCTCCATTCATAGGGTTCCCCCTTATGCTGCACACCCCATATTTGCATCCTTGACTACAATTGGTTTGTGGATTTTGTATGCCCTTGTACATAAGACAGGTGCCTCTGACACTTCCGTGATTATCTTAAACTCTGTTCCCTGTATTCTCAGCTTGAAACAGGAGATCATGGCGGAATGTTGCTTGAAGACAGCGGGTGAGCTCAGAAGAGCTTTCTGTTCACACCATAGTTACAACAAACAACAGCTGTGCGCTGCCACTACTAACAGGCTCATATTCCTACTAGTGTTTTAGTAGAGCACATGTTTGGTTTGTGGAAGAGTGGCTTTTAGAGCCTTTCAGGAAAACAATTCTTTTCACTGCTTTGTCATCATTGGACCAGCTGTTCCTCACAACTGCTCAGAGCCACCAAATAGAAAAAGGTGACCATCCAGATGTTCCCCCAGTTCAAAACATAAACGACAGAAAGCTTTTGAATTTCTTTTCTAACTAAACTACATGTTATTTTGAACCTTTTTACATTTTCTCTTTCCTGTCTCTAAGTACATCATAGAATGGGTGAATGAAATATTGTATATATATTTTATATTTTATAAATATTATATATATATATATTTATTATAACTTAACATTTCAGTAACATTTCATTTTCCCTGCCCACCAACCAAGGCTATTACTCACACAGACTCCAACAGAAACTGTTGCTCCAATTAGTGTATACAACTAGAGACTCCCGCCCTCCAGACCAGTGCTGCCCACCCTCTAACCAAACTACCACTCTCACAAAAAAGCTGCTACTACAGGCTCTAAATAATCCTTTGTCTCCATAGTGTTATTCTTTCATTCTCTCTCGGGTTATCTGGTGTTGGCCAGAGCAGGATATGTTCCCATTTGAGTCTTGGCTGCTCCTTAGGTTTCCTTCGTCGGCTTTAGGGAGTTTGTCCTTGCCTCGGTCACCTTTGACTTACTCATTTGCGGCTTGGACCTGGATTCTACAAAGCTGCTTTGTGACAACATCAGTTGTAAAATGCACTATATCCGTAAAATTGAACTGAAATACAAGGTTACGTCTTTGATGTATTTCACTTCAGCAAGCACTGACATCTGAAACACTTTGTTGCATCTCTCTCTCTGCTTCATCTTCACCTTACATTCTACATTCAGTATCTACATTTTCATTTCATGGTCTTCTAAAGAGATTCTGACATGAGCTTTTTTTCTGGTGGAAGCAACTGTCGCCATTGCTTCGCTGGTTGTGGAAGATGAGCTCTTCTTATCTGTCCAGATTACTTTTCCTTTGAAACAAGATCAGTTAATTCAGCAGTCAAACAAATACAGATGGACTGAGAGGAGTACATTTCAAGTGTTTTATGAATCACTTAAAACAGAAAAGTAACATGGATGCATGGCAGGAAATAAAAACTAAAGTAAAAAAATTCAGTTCATATTCATGTACTTCCTGCAGGTGTGTCTGATCTCTCATCTAAACTGTCTGAATGGCCATCATCTTATATCATCTACAAAGTTTACTGGCTCTCCAGTATTCCTGTCAGTTAAGTCCATCTAGCTGGACAGTGTTTTTTTCGGCAGGTCTTCAGAGTCTTAATTTTATTAGGGCATTTCTAAAAATCGTAGTCAGGACAGCCAGGGGTCAAAACACAGGCAGACAGTATAATATCAGCAGAATCCATAATAGCAATGCAAGAGACAGGCAGGAAGGTCAAAACCAGAGATCCCACCAGACACTCAGAGAAAAGAAAAGGCCTAAGAAATGGACAATAGAGGACTAAGAACTGAGATGCACATTCTGTACACATACTTCTGCCCTTAATAAGTAGGGCTCACAGTCATGCAGGATCTTTGGGTTTGCTAGAGTCATTGGGGTTTTTGCTTAGTCTCTGGAATTGCCCCTCATGACATTATGTCTATTTTTCTTTGGGTACTCAGAGCTTCAGATGCTCCAGCTCCCTGGGTAAGTCTCTCTGAACTGTTTTTTCTGGGCCATTCTCACCGGACTGCTATCCCTGGGTCCATCTCCTCTAGACTGTCTCTCCCTCTCTTTAGGACGCCGGTGTCACATCACCCATCTTTAGACTCCCTTTGGGCACTCCCTTTAGCACATATATGAATAAGGCACACGACACACTTTCAGTTAGGCACAGGATGTTTGCTTCTTCCGTTTTTTTCCTTTTTCTATCCTGTCCATTCACCCAGATTCGCCAATCTGTTCCCTCCCGGAATTTCCTTGACCTTTTCTTTTCCTCTTCCACCTCTCTCTGGTTAAATTACCCATGAGAGGCTTATGCTGGGTCACCACTCCATGTGTGGCAGAGGTTTTTCCCCTCCTTGACTCTCCAAAAGTTTTTCAGTCTCCATTCTTAAAACCCTGATGAGGTGGGACATCTCCAGCCCGTCACATTGTAATAGTTAAACTTAGAAAACAGTCAGCAGTTAAGCTTTGCCAGATTTATTCAAAGAATTCTCCAGAAAAAACCCAACAGTTAAAGTTTGAAGAAATGGGCATTATCATGTTAAATGGATTGAAAATTAAATTAGAAAGAAGGTAAAATGCTGAAATAAACTCATAGCCACAGTTTACTCCCAATGGAAATATCGAAATATCGAAACCATATTTAACTCTCTCAAGTCTGATCCCAATCTCCCATGTGTACCTAAGGCTTTTATCCCCCTTTCTGCTAGATCTGACACTGTCCTGTGACCAGTATGATTATTCCTTGTTCGTGTATATGAAGGCACAAGGTACATAGAATTTACACACAAGATCATCTTTGCTCCAGTAGACGAAGCAGCCTGGTTCTATCCTGGTACCCTGCCTGAAGATCTATGCAGGATGAATTTTCTGTCTGAAACAGGCATTCATTCTCATTGCTTCCCACAAAACACAGGTGCCAACTATAGATATATAAATGTTATATATTATGTTTAAACCAAAAGTAAACACCACTTCATTATTAATCAAGACCCTGTTTTCAGGCCAAGTTAGAGGAGTTCAGCAAACATGTCAAACAGAGTTCAGCACTGACAGTAATTTGTACACTGATAGTGGCCAGCGCAGGTCATATTGACTGCCCCAGCTGATTACGGAGCACATGCTTAAATGGTTCATTCATTAATATACATGCCTACTCAATCAAAACCAGAGGAACAAATGTTTATTAAAAAATAAATCCAAATCAAATTAAAGAAATAGAAAACAGGAACCTCAAAACCTTACAAGGTTAATATAGGTCTCAAAATATACTGTTTAAGCCTTCGTCTGTTCTGAATTAAGGCCTGGATTATCGTTGCTATAATGTAATTATTTGTGCATACAAGACAAAGCAATTAAATATATATTATTTTTTCTGAAATGTGAACCTGGCGTTTTGCTACCTTTTGCAAGCACTTTTTTTTACAGGGAAGGCTTAACAAATGTGCAAATATAAATATGTACTTTGAGGCTGTAGTGCAACACTCTGCTTTAAATCCAGGATAAAATAAAAAGTCTAAACTCACACAGACACACGCACACACACAAACACACACACATACACACAGATTAGCACTAGTGATAATGCACTATAGCTCAGCAAACAGCGGTTGCCATGACGCTTGGCAGCAATTAGACATCTAAAAAAAAATCAAAGCTAAATAAGAGACGCTTTATTAATGGCTCTTTGGGAGAGCAGAAACAGATGGAAGAGAGGTAAGAACAAGAGAAGCACACTTAGCTCATCTGAGCCGGAGCATCGTGAAAGGGAAGAGAAAGTGATGAGAGATGGTACTTAATATGACCAAAACAAAGGTGTTAGAAGAGCCATAGGGGTTTCCACAGAATGTAAATGCATTACTCTCAGTGAGGAACCACCACTATAAAGAGACTGGAGAAAGGGTACCTTTGTGTTTGGGCACACTCAGAATATATACCACGGGCTAGAGGCACATAAGGGTACTACCGAATCTAAAACATTTACACTCAGCTCTGTCTTCCCCCTGTGCCTTATGCGAATGGTTTGCTTGAGTCCATTAAAAGCAGCATGTTTTTTTATCGATCTGAAACACCTGGAAAAGGGACTGCCAGGCTCCCTGTTGTGCCCGCTCCATGCTTGTGTATGGGTTTGAGTCACACCTGTGCAGCATAATATGGACCTTCACGACACAAATGAGGGGGTTTATCTCCAAGAGTCTCCCCCCCACGCAAAGCCGAAGCTGGGCTGAGCGAGGAGCTCGGCAGGTTAGCCGGGATCCTGATACCATGCATGGCCTTGAGCATTCACACACACACCCCAAGAGAGAAACGCCTGGCCCCGACCTGCACTATAGAAATGGAAAAGCCAACACTTGCAAGCTTATGGCTTATCTTCAGCAGAGGCCAGATAAGCAAAAAATGCCAATAAAAATGACTCAGTACACACTGCGCTGTATCGGCATGCTAGCGAGACTTGCTGTGCTCACTGCATTTCCTCATGCGCCGCCTTAAAAAATGAAAAAGTAAAGCAGTTTAGTAAAATATTTAGTGCAGTAATTATTCAGGCCCTTGCATTAATGTTGTCATATTCTACATTTTTTCTTGTTTTTTTTTCCCTTGGGTTTTTATCTACTGTTATATAATTCTATTTTACATAACTATTTCATTTCTCTCTTCTCTTCCCGTGCCTTTAGCTCTGATGTATGTGCAGTACTGTGCAAAGGTCACAGAGAATCAGGGAAAAAAAACATACATTTAACAGAAAATGACAAAGGAGCCTCAAAAACAACATTTTGAACAGCCACACATAACTGTCAGACCCACAGGGTTGAGTCATTTTCTTGCAGTGGAAGGATGGACAGCAACATCCTGTGTGTTGTTTTAAAACAAAAGAAGAGTGGAGCTTGATTTTCTCCCAAAGATAAAAGCTTTTTATATATATAATAAAAGTGCCGTTTATTAGATGGTAAAAGTTTTGGTGGTCTACCAGATATTGTATGAATGCTAGGATGAATGCTTGGTGTGTTTGGGTAGTTGCTTGTGTGAATGCTAGTGTCACTCTGAAGGATAAAGTAAAGACTGGAAAAATTAAATACTGATACATTTGTTATTATGTATTGGTTTGGGAAGCTGTTATGTAATTTATGTTCCCTATTATTTTCCTTGACAGCATAACCATGAATGAATAAAAAAAAGATAGTGAATGAGTTTGTTTAAAACTCTCCAAGGGGGTAATCAATTTGAAAATCTACTTCTAAGTCCCACTTTGAGTTTCTCAGAAGCTCCACCTCCTCAAAGTTGCAGGTTTGTAATGTTATTAGAACATAACACCCATAGAATCAGAAATAACTGTGTTTTAAGCTTTTTAAACAGATTTTTTGAAAGAAAAGATTTTTTTCATTTGTGTTTCATTTGTTTAAGAGAAATATAGGGGAGTACCTTAGTACCTGTACTTTTAAACTTTTGCTCATATTTATATTTTTGGTGCTATTGTTCTTGTCCATCCACTTCTAAACATAAATGAAGCACTAACCAAACAACTCCAATGTAAGTGGTTTCATAGCTATCTGTGACCATTTTTTTCCTGAACACAAGCAGCTGATGAGTGCTTTTAGGTGGGAAATGAAATATTCCCAGTTGAAAATTCCTGAGCTCCTAGTGATCATGAAGACGGCAATAATGTAGCCTAAAATAATATAACTTAATATAATTAAATCAAGCTATTTGTCCTCATGCTATGGGACAAGTGTGGTTCATGATGCATCCTTATTGTCTGAAAGCACAACCGAAGAGCATGGCTGTATTCATCAAGTGTGTGTGTGTGTGTGTGTGTGATGACAGAGGGTGCTACTCCCTGTGATAAGCACAGCCCCTCATGGCCGATACCTAATGAGACCTGCTCACACACATGTCTTATCACCATTATGTTCACTACATGTGACACTTTAATACTGAGTGTCAGTCAAAGAGCCATACAAACAGCCTCTTATCTGCTGCCTTTATGGAGACTAGACATTGCTGCTTGCACTGAGCAGATCTGGAGGTCTTTATAGAGCCTTGCAGGAGAATGGAGGACTGGAAGGTGCTCTTTAATTGACCAGTGAGATGTCTGAAGGAAGAAGAATGACCATGTTTCTCTCAGGCTATAAAAGATAAGTAGAAATCAGGAGAAACAAAGCATTTGATGTCAGTCTGAACTGAATGTGATTATTTCTGTCTGAGTGAATGTGTCTGACTGACTAAATGCTTGCACATATACAGCAAATTATTATTCAGAGGTCAAGCATAAAGGATGCTTTCAGATGCTTTGAGGCAACTTGCTAGAAATATGGTTGCGTACGAAGTCTAGATTCATTTTTAAGAATGAACTGTAATGGATTCACCACACAATAATAATAAAAAGCCCAGTATAAATATATAACCCTATTCACTAATATAGAACAAATATCTCCTATATATTTTTTTCCTCCACTGAAAAAATGATGCAATTAATATTCAAGGCATGTTTTTGTTGTTAGAAGTTTGCATCTTTGCATCTTTATAGACTCCACAAATTAGCATCATACCATCATCACACATTTATTTTAAACTAGCTGTTTATTTTAATCAAGCTGTTAAAGGGGAATTTCAACATTTGAAGCATTATTTTACTATAATGGTGGTGGTGGAGCAGCTGGTAGCCTAGAGCTTGGTTCGAATCCCAGTATTGCTAGTGTCATCACAGAGGTACCCTTGAGCAAGAGACTGTCCTCTCACATTGCTCCCCGGGTGCCCTTCATTCGTGACTGCCCCCTGCTTCACTCGGCGAAAGGGTTAAACGCAGAGAAAGAAGTTCACACTGTATGTTGCGTTCATGCATGGATGTCTGAATCTTGGATAAATGAAGGCCATGAGCGTTTTTGTTGCGTTTTGTATCCGCGCTTGATTGGCTTCAGTGAGGCGCTACACTGCCGTTCATCTAAAGCTGTTAAACCCCAGTCTGCTGCCCAATGTGTAGTTTTGCGTATTCACCTGTGGGGGCAGTAATTCCTCAGTCCAGATTGTTTAGATGTGGGACATCTTGATTTGTAGTTCTACATTGTAAACATGGATCCTTAGAATGTAGAACACTGGAGTCAAGGAACGTATTCGGTCCTCCAGAATGTCAACCGAACACCATATAAACGCAGTACCGGCGTTCTCTTTGTGTTTGTCAGGATTTCGTCAGAATTTGACGCCAAGAAAATGTTGCATGCAGCGTTTTTTTGACGCCACCCGAACGCGCAGCTGACCGAGAGTCGGGGCTGAACGCATGAGTGGACGTGTGGCACTCAGTCCGCACTCAGATGTCCGTGTGAACGAGGCCTTAAGGGCCACTTTACTTTACATAGGGGTTCAAATGTATTCACAACATAAACATACCCATTTTATTAACTATCCAAAATAAGCCATGAATGTTTGCACGAGTTTTATATGTAATCTTGAATATGTCATCACTGTGAGGACAAGACCTCATATCTTCAGAAGCCCATAACTTAACAGTTAAAGAAAAGGGAAAAACATTCTTAACTTTCAGTGTAAGTCATTCTGGACTGTTTCTATTTGTCTGATTGAAATTCTGACAAACAAGAGCAGGTAATTTCAGCTAATCTGCAAAATAAAAAAATGAACAAAAATAACGATACTTGGTTTGTTCTGTTGATGACTTTCACTTAATATGGTTTCTGACCAAATGGTGTACTGTCATCTATAAAAAGGGACTATAGCAAATTAAATAGCCACAGCATTTTTATCTGTATTGAAATGTGCCCATTGCTTTTATTAATTTGTGGGAAGTTTCTTGACTATATAAGTGATGCAGCTCCAGTGCTAAATTTAAAACATCGAACTAACATAGAGGGGAAATATAGTGATTTATGTATTCCTTTATATATATTGATTTATATTTTGCCACATTTCATAGGTTGCCGAAACACCACTACTCAAAGACAGACAACTTAGAAATCATTAGGCTTTTACGGTGCGTGTGTGTGTGTGCGCGAGGGAGAGCGAGTATGTGGCTTGGCATGTGGGAGCGTGTTGTACATGACAGGGAATTGGGTAATTTGCATCTGTCAGAAGCCTGACTCTGAACCTGAACGTGATGTGACCTCATTTTCCCCCTGTCATCAGCACTACTCTAATTAGATCAACAACATTAAGAGGCCGTTAATATGATTCAAGAGGATTTCTTTCATTTTGATGTATACTGATTCACTCCGCCACGTCTGTATACATGTTCTTCCTAATGAAGTCGGCTATTTATTCTCCCGCAGCCCACACACACACACACACACACACACACACATTAACATTCATTATCATCCATACACTACCTGCAGACTACACTATAAACAGAATCCATGTGTGATAACATCTTAAAAGCACTAAATTTGTGTAAGTTTTTCTAGATGGTGGTGGCAAGGAAGAATTTTATCTTTAAATGACCCTTATCACAGAATGTCCTCTCTTTTTTCAAATAAAAGGAGATGAGGATGTGTATAAACTTTCTTAATGTGTGTAATGAAAGCAACATGCTACAGCAACACAGTATATGTGACTATTCAACCTAGAGCATTTTCACCTGAATATTTTAAGCTGCCTACACATTACAGACAGTCTGAACAGAGCTTACTTACATATATAAGTCTTAAAGCTCAGCAGCAAACAGTTTATTTCATTCTTTGAGTTTAAGAGAGGTTTGTGTAAAAATGAATTTTGATTCTTTTACATAAGCCCACACAAGTTTTTTTGGGGAAAATGAAGATACTTGAAGGAAAAAGGCACAATGTTTAAAACAAAATAAAAACAAAACTATCATATCATAACATTCTCTACAGAGAATGAACTTGAATGTGGCATTTCTCTGCTAATTTTATGGTGTTCTATTTACTCTGTTGAGTTTAACATATTAAAGAAAAAAGTTCAAACATAAAATGTACTATAAATGTACTGTAAAATTATGATCAGAGCTACATTTTATTTTTGTCCCCTTATTAGCACAATGTAGCAAATAAACAGCAATTATTCATTAAATGAATAAAACAAATTATGAAATGAATTATTTTCACCTGAAAAAAATCAACAAAACATGTCATAAGTACCACATCCGTGTTTATTCCAAATGTGAACTACTTTCACTGAATACGCTGACTATCCACTCGTCTTAGTCTTAGCCAACAGCACGTCACTGATCTAGGGGACTTATTTTCAGTTTCACCATGAAAATGTTGAAGGGGTGAGGAGCCAAAACAGGATATGTAATAAAATTCTCTGTTTTGCCAGGCTTAAATTTGTTTTTATTTTATTTATATTTACATGATTGCAATCATGTTAACTTTCTATTAAACAGCTTTATAGCTGATATGTACTATGGGCCTGAGCCCATCAAACAGTACCATACTCTGGAACACTCATTGCATTTATATTATTGCTGATTCAGCGATAAACAATAGTAATAAGTCACACTAAGTTTTTTAACCTGTACATACTCTCACATCTAATTCTTATCTAAATAACCCTCCAGTGAAAAAGTCTTTAGGGAAGAATATCTCTTTACATTCTGGAATATACATTAGGACAAAAGAGCAAACTCCTCTTGTTTGAATGTCATTGCTATATGTCTTTGCTGCACAGTCATCGCCCTGCTCTATAAATTCTGCTCCAACGTCATTCCTCTGAGACTGTTTTTTTTGCAAAAGTATACAAAAATTCCTACGGCACCTCTTTACTACGAATTTACCTGCTTTCCTTTTGTCTGTTTTTCACAGTGGCTTTGATTCCTAGTCCTGAGAGAGAGTCGCTTTGTCAAAGGAGCAAAAGTGGCTGCATTAGAATTTTGCAACATTCGCAGGTCTGGCTCATTTAAAAAGCTGAAGAACAAAAGCGCAGTCTTTTATGTGTTATGTATTTTGTCAGCAAAACAGCAAATAACATCTGTCTCGGAGCAGCGCATCAGTGGCAGGGAGGCATAGAACGGACACCGGAGCGGGTCACAACACAGACAAGGCCAACAGCCCTGAGGAACAGAGGAAATCAAATCCACTGGCAGAGAGAGAGAGAGACAGACAGAGAGACACAGAGAGAGAGAGAGAGAGAAAGAGAGAGAGAGAGAGAAAGAGAGAGAGAGAGAGAGAGAGAGAGAGAAAGAGAGAGAGAGAGAGAGAGAGAGA
>JBBPCY010072971.1:2500-10636 GCA_037974405.1 Brachyalestes nurse
GTAAACTCAATGACTGAGCGAAGAGGAAATCCCGTTTCCGGTTTTTATAGTCTGTGACGCGCTTGTTTCCCGTGACCTTGGCGCGTCACCTGACCTGTGCATGTGACAGTACCCCCCCTTCCCGCAGGATACCCTGTGACGGTAGTCCTGAATGAGGGCTGGGTCCAGGATAAACCATCCAGGAACCCACAACCGCTCCTCCGGACCGTAGCCTTCCCAGTCCACCAGGTACTGAGTGCCACGGCCGCGGCGATGCGAGTCGAGGATCCGCCGAACGGTATAAGCAGGACCACCGTCAATCGTCCGAGGAGGAGGAGGCGGGTCCGGAGTGGCAGGGGACAGAGATGAAGTGATGAATGGTTTGAAGCAGGATGCATGAAAAACAGGGTGAACACGGAGCAAGGCAGGCAGCTGGAGCCATAAGGGGACAGGGTTAATCCGGTGAGTGATGCGGTAAGGTCCAATGAATCGAGGGGAGAGCTTCTGTGATTCCGTACGGAAGAGAAGATGCTTGTTGGAGAGCCAGACCCTGTTACCTACGTGGTACAATCGTCCCGGAGCTCCCGTCCGACCAATTGGTCTTTAATACAGGTGGCCAGCCCCTCGTAGAAATCCCCCCACGCCGTCTGCACAGCGAGGGTACGGAACTCCGCTGTGTATTTGCTCACCGGACAGTCTCCCTGCCGCAGGTGATACCGTTTAGAGGAGACCTCCACCTCACTGTCGGGGTGTTGAAAAGCAGCCTTGAGGAGTTGCGTGAAGTTGGTGTAGTGATGACAGTCTGCTGTGTTTGCTCTCAGGACTGCTGCTGCCCACTCTGCTGCCTGCCCGGTGAGAAGGGAGACGAGAAGTGTGATCCGGCTGCGTTCAGTGGGATAACGGTCCGACTGAAACTCAAAAATCAGAGACAGGTTGGTTAGAAATACATTGCACTTCCTGTCTACACTATTCCACTTTTCCGGCAAAGATATTTTAGGGATGGTAAGTGATGAAGTTGGCTGAGGAAGAGATGAAGGCGGTGCAGCTGGCTGAGGCGGAGGGGTCATGACAGGGGAAATAGAGGGAGCCTGTTGCAAGAAGGTGACGTAATTCGTCCACCTCTCGCTTCAGGGAGTCGATGTCCTTTCTACCACCACCAACAGTCTGCTGGGCTCACAACAACGGGCTCATTCATTCTGTCATGCGACATGCTGTCACGAGATGGTAAAAATGATAAGAACGTACCTGGCTGTTGATGTTTGCCCGTGTAGCGTGATGGAAGAGCCCAGACGCGGACAGAAGCGAGAGGGCTGGTTTAGTCACTTCCCTTACCGGGAATCAAAACCAGGCTGTGGCAGTGAGAGTGCTGAATCCTAACCACTAGACCACCATATAAAGCCCCAGCTCTGGAATGCCCTTCTGAATAACGTTTGAGACTCGTTTTTAACAGTTTTACCTCCAGGCTGAAACTCTACTTGTTTAGTCTTTCTGTAATTAATATTTATGTAGAACTGGGATGCTGGTGGTGTTGTCCCATCAATCCTTACATTCACTCAGGTTTGTTGATGGTGAAACAGGGTGCTCTTATGTCTATCTCTATTCACTCTTAATTGTACCAACTCCATTAACTGTAGATGGCCAATCTGTCTAACAGTGATTAAGTTCATACATAAAGGCCTTCTTTCGCAAGTTATCTCCATACAGACTCTCTTTCTCTTTCTGTCCATTTCCCCTTTTGAGTCTTGGTTCCTTCTGAGTTTTCTTCCTCCAACTAGGGTCTCAGGGACCTGGGGTCTCATTTATAAAACTTTGTGTAGAACTAAAAGTGTACATGCAATCAAAAGATGAAAACGACGTACGCAAAGAAAATGTCACATTTATGAAAACGTGTGCATGTACACCTGCAAGCAATATACACTTTATATATCGCACTCTACCTGTGACTGTTCACATGTGGATTTGCTGCATATTCTGCCCTCTACATGTAAACCTGCTTCCGATGTACACCTGAAAAAAATGGCATCATGGCAAATGAGGGGAAATTTTTCTGAAACTGAAATAGATGTGCCTGTGGGTGAAATGGTGTGCTTGTTTGTGGTCACAGTCATGACCAAGGCAACAGGTAGCGAAAAAGAAAGGTAACAGGTAACGAATGCTGTGAATGAAGTGAGTGTGCAAACAGGACAGGGCCCGAAATTTTAAAAAAGATTTGAAAGTGATCATAAAAAAAAGAATTGCAGTGCATCGAAAGAGCGTATCTGCTACCGGAGGCGGTGAGGGCACATCAAAGCTGACCTCTGGAAACCCGGATGGCTTCAATACTGGGGGAAACAAGCGTTTGTGGCGTGGTGTCTTAGAAAGAGGGAGACACAGACATGGCCGAGATGACACATGGTAAGCCCGTTTTATTTGTATTTCTGAGAACAAATGTTAGACTTATGACAAAGCACAATGTAATGGTTTTGTTGTCCCCCCCCCAGAGACAATGGGAGCAGTAGGTGGTGAGTAGTCGCAGGAGGTGGCTGAAGAGCACCTGGGTGTCCCCAGCAGCAGCGAGTCCTGAATACATGTTGCCTCTGGAAGTAGCCAGGTCTTGACTGAGGCTGTCTTGGTGACACAAGAAGATACAATTTGAGCAATCAATGTAATTTCGGGTGAATTGAAACTGTGTTAGGTGATTAAAAAATCTTGTTAAAAAATAAACTTTTGCACTGCTGTCTTTATAAACACGGCATTACAGCTTCCCTGATTCTTGCTTCCTATTGATTGCCTTCCTGTCGGGTATGGGGATGTGGTAAGGGTAGGCCAGGAGGAGAGAAATGACGTTCCTCTGTGCAATACAGCACAGACTCTCATAATTCGGCACACTTTTAGGGGGTGGTATAACAACCTGATGGGCCATCTGCATTCCAGCAGGCAGATCGCATGCTCCACAACAGTGCGCGCATGAGTGTGAGCATCGTTATAGCGATTTTCCTCTGCACTCTGGGGGTTTGAAAAGGGGGTGAGAAGCCAGCGCTTGAGAGGATTTAATACATGAACAATAAATGAATATTTAGAAATTACACAATGTTTTTATTACCTTACCAAGAAGCCAGTCATAGCAGCCTGCTGTCTGCTCCCTACACTGCTGTGTTCCAGGATAAATGAGTCTGGTGTTGAACCAGGCCATCGTACAACCACATTTGTCAGGACCATGTCAGCGTCACAAATAAATTGCACATTTATAGAATGCACATGTTTTCTATTTACATAAATAAATGGAGCCCTTATTGCAATGTGAGTGCAGTCAATTGCGCCAATTACATTTGGGAAACCGGACATTGCTGCAAATTGCCCTTTGATGTTGGCCTGTTCCCCCAGAGTGTAAGGGAACTTAATGTATCTACTAGTAATTTTATTAATCCCATCCAAAATGACAGGCATTATTGAGCTTAGTGATGGTTGCTATATCCCAGACCAAGGTTCCGTTCCATGAAACAGGATTAAGGGAAAGTCTGGTTTATTTCAATGGAAAGTAAGGGAAAGTAAGTCAGACTTCCCTAAATCCTGTTTTATGGAATACCCCCCAAGAATACAATTAAACACAATTAGATCATTTTTGTATTTCCTAAACAAGCTTCAGAACAAATTAACAAATCAATTTCCTTTGGTAACAGCCAGTTGCAGAGAACCCCAGGGTTGTCAGTAGCTGTATTTGTACGGGGATGGCGCAGTTCCGTCGGGTTGGTCTCTCAAACATTGGACAGCACATAGCTCCAAAAGCACTATGTAATCTAAATATGCTTATGAGCCAGTCATCATCATGGGCCAAAAAATCTTCATGGTCACTTCTAATTCTGCCATTGGCATAATCTTCTAAAAATGCCAGTGTATCCATTATGTTAAGTTACACACGAATGTGTTTTCAGCATTCATACTGATTGTTTCCCACCGTATCCAAACGATAGTGCTAATCATATGCACACATTCTGCTATCAACTTTGTTTCTATAGATGCATAAGAAGAGGCGTACGCATCTTTTAGGTCCCGTTTTGTGCATACACAGTGGTTATAAATGAGACCCCTGGACAAAGCTGCTTTGAGAAGGTAGAGTGGCATTTGGCAGACCCCCTTATAACAACCATTAGTCACAGGGACAGTACCCCTGGAGCAACTAAGGTATAAGTGTCTTGCTCAAGGACACAATGGTAGAAAGTGGGGTTTGAATCTGCAACTTTGTGGTCATCAGCTTCACAGGCAAGTGTTTTACCCACTAGCCTACTACCACCCTTTTGCGGCAACACTGGTTGTAAAAAGCATTGCATGAATAAAACTGACTTGAATTGAAGTAGTACTTGCATTTATCATACATTCTTCTTTGAGTCATGGTCTTTAGGAATCATATATCTTCTTGTTCTTCTTCTTTTACTTCCTGCCACTCCCGATTAGGTGTCACCACAGTGGATCAACCGTCTCCATTTACATTCCCTGCATCTATCTCTCCCACACCAGCTGCCTGCATATCTTCCCTTACCACATCCATGAACCGCCAGCTAGGCCTTCCTCCTTTCCTCTTCCATGTCAGCACTATATTCAGCATCGTTCTCCTAACCTACTCAGTCTCTCCTTGCCCTCTGACTTTTCCTCCAAAAGATCCAACTCAAGGTGTCCCTCTAATAAATTAATTCATGATTCTGTACATCCTTGTCACTCTCAATGCAAATCTTTACATTTTCAACTCTGCCACGTCGAGCTCTGCTTCCTGTCTTTTCGTCAATACCACTGTCTCCAAACCATATAACATAGCTGGTCTCACTACCATGTAGTACACCTTCTCTTTCACTGTTACCTGCCTGTTACAAATCACTCTGGCCACTCTTCTTCAACCATACTCTTCTTCCACCCTGCCTGCACTATCTTCTTCACCTCTCTTTTACACTCCCCATTACGTTGGACTGTTGACCCTAAGTATTTTAACTCCTCCACATTCACCAGCTTTACTACCTGCATCCTCACCATTCCACTGTCCTCACTCTCATTCATGAACAGGTATTCTGTATATCAGTGGCGGTTTCTATTAGACTACAGGTGAAACAATGTTCCACCAAGAAAAATAATACAAAAGCAACTTCATAACTATCATTTTTTATTGGTGTGAAACAAAAGAAATGCTTATAAAAATAAGGTTGCTCTCCTAATTTCAGACCCTCAATAGCGTTACAGTTGTACATGGCACAGGTCAAAAACGTGAAACAGTGCCACCCCCTAACGGCGGTGAAACAGAGAATTTCAGTTAAATGTTTCACTGGCGTCCCAGTTGACCCCGGCAGCTCGTGGATTTTCCAGGTTTAAATGGACTCTAAGGGTAAATAAGTCCCACCCGTAAAACAAGTGACCGCCTACTGTAATAGAGCAGTTCTCTGTTTCAAAATAACTGACATAACACTGTGGCCAATCATTTGTTTTGACTTTGTTCTATTTTCTGTACTGAGCACTGACCTTGAGTATGAGACTGAAGCTTCATACATAACAAAACGTGTAACATTATTTACTAGTATTTATTAATAATATTTATTTTTATTTTATATTTAATTATTCGTCTACGAGTGCACAGAAGGAAGGGCATTAGCTTGTGGGGATTTAGAAATATTGTTAATTATTTACTGTTGAAATAAACATTACTATTACGTGTTTCTAAGATATGTACAATAAAACAATTGTTATATTTTGTAGTGATTTAACACTAACTATGAGGAGATTGGGGAAAGAGAAGATACATCAAAATGTAAGGCAGCAAAAGCAGAACATGAAGGTGAAGTAGATATTTAGGGCAAGAAAATCAAGCTGCTCAGAGTGCACGGCGAGGTACTGAGTTTGTTTCGCGGAACATGCCAGGGATGAAGGGTGGTTTGTTTCACCAAAAATATTGACCAGGAGCCACCACTGCTGTATATATATATTTATAGATCAAAATTTATTACTCCAATCCCCCCCACACACACAGCCACGTAAAGTTCACGTAAAGTAAGTTAGAGAACAATTTGAACATTCCTTCTGACAGATGGTTTTTAACTTAGTGTGTCCATAAATAACTTAGATCATACACAAAGGCATTTTCTTTTACATACAGTCAAGAGAGTTATTCGTACAGTGCCCTTACTTGAGTTTACACAGCGGTTGTGAATAAAAAAAACACTGCTGAAAGTCTGGGTTATTAAAAGGAAATGTCCCATCTTTAACCAACCAGTTTGGATTTGCGTGCTCTGATTGGCCACCCTTGCTGCAGCCTGGAAAAAGGCTCCGCCCACACCAGGCGTGCTGGTGTCGCTGGCTTGTGCTTTCTGCTTCTGTCGAGGAGGGGGCATGAAGGGAGACAGATCGAAACGCGAAGGTGCGAAAACAGGCCTACACCCCTCGTCTCAGGGAAATGGGACTCGGTGTGTGGATTAAGGCTGCGAGGCTCTGCGTCATCTGTACCTTTGATCCGAAGGAGTTATGGAGAAAAGGTAAGGCTTTTCCCCAGCGAAAAACACGCACACGCCGAGGGAAAGGATAAAGAGCTGGCACTGCGCAAGCGGCATCTGCACTCCACCAACGCACCATGTCGCCCTGGGAAGCACGCAAGGGGGTCGGTAGCGATGGATGGATGGATGGATGGATTGATTGATTGATTGATTGGTGGATGGAGAAGATGAATATACTTGACAAACTGGGACTAATGCAAAAAATCTAATTGAGGCAGTGGCTGTGAGACATCCTAACGTGCTAGCTGTTCTTTTCCATCCCTGCATGTCTTGATGGCTAGCATAAGCCCCATGACCACCTCACAGGTACATGATGGAGGCCTTTATCCTCTTCTTCGTCAGTTCTAAATATATCTTTTGAAAATGTGGCTTACTTTCCTAGCCCTATTGGCTGTATTTTGTAAGAACGCAACTGACATGCATTTCTGTGGCTCACACAAATGACGTGGTATCTTTGACTCAAATTCAGTTGAGCTTTAGTTAAACTCTCCTCCAAGTAGCAGTCTTAGAACGCAGTGGTATTGTGACTCACAATTGTAGAGGTATGTCTTTGCATAGACGTAACAATTGTATGTGAAATGTAACACTTTACCACTGATGTCAGCAGATGAAGCAGAAAGCCCCCTCCGCCCGGCCTTTAGTCATTACCTGCTTGTTGATATGCAGTTTATGCCATTAGCTTGACTGTGAACCCATTACAGAAATGCCTTAAACACTTCTACTTGATTAAAAGTTGGCCTCTTTCAGAGTCAAATTATTTTTCTCCTAAGCATTTTCCCTGCTGTATCAACAAAAAGTCTAATAATCTGTTGATCTAAAACATTGCTGCGATGTTTCTGTTCATGCTGTTGCTACTGACACAAGCCCGTAGGCCCAGGTGAAAGCTAACAGACTGCTCTCAAGTGCTCATGTGAAATGATTATGTGCATGAGTAGTTTCACCCTCCGGGGAGATTCAGCTTCAGTAAGTCCAAATAGGCCTGACAGCTGCACGGAATTGGTTCTTTCCGGTCTTTTACTTGACCTTCGAAATCTTTGAAAGATATGCCCAAGTCTTTCTGAAAAGCTAAAAATGGTGCATATATTATGGTGAAGGAAGCTTAAAAAGCGCTACCTGCTTGACCATACGAATGGAGCTTATGGTGCACTAGCATTCTGGAAAACCAAGCTTTAACATAGTTTTTCTTGAAATTTGGGTTTTTACTGAGTGATCATGAGTTACTGACCTGTTTCTCTTTTGTTTTACTCCCTTAACTGCTACAGTAGTAGCAGCATGTCCAGTGGTTGACAATTTTTTTTTCGCTGTAGTACTGTAATGAGTACCTAAATTAATTCATTGGTACGCACCCAAATTCAAAATTTTTCACCTTACCATGGGGACAAACGCCACCCCCCGGTCGCACATGCGCATAGATAGATAGATACATTTTCTTTAAACTACTTCTGAACACTGCCAAATGGTGCTGAACGTGCAAACTGACTTTTAACCAAAATGAAATTACCGGTCTAGTCACCCACAGGGATTATTTGACACCAAAACAATTAAATCAACATTCTGATATGATGGCTGTGTCGGCTTTCTCGCCACTAACTGGTCGAAATGAGGAAGGCACTCTGACAGAGTCACTCGAGTTTCCGAGTTCAGGATTTTC
>JBBPCY010072972.1:0-10636 GCA_037974405.1 Brachyalestes nurse
GTCTCTATCTTTAACCCCTTTTAAGCCACAAGCTTTTGAAATATTGATGTCAAAATCCAGTATTTCTTAAAAAAAACAAAAACTGGCGCTTAAAGGGTTAATTTTTCATTTTATACATTTGAGTAAGTGTAAACTCAATCATATTTTGATTGTTATATTATTATTTTCTCCTTAATTACATCTTAATTTTGATCATTTACTTTGATTTTGTACAACACTTTGTAACTTTGTTTTTGAAAACTGCTATAAGATTATTATTATTATTATTATTATTATTATTATTATTATTATTATTATTATTTTGCTTTTACTTTAACTGTGTTGTCTTGGGGTTAAGAGGTTCTGCTGGTTTTCTCCCTTTTAATTGATAAAAACAAAAGAGCTTAACAATTTTATATTAATGTTATTTCAAACTGACAGAGAAAGAATTTACTGAAAAAATTTTGGAGAACTAGAACCTCAGATAGAACCTGTGTGTGCCTTTAGTTGATGTGAAAAATCAGTCTATTCTGATCAACTGCATGACCAATGCCCCACTCATTTGATCTTAAATGTGAAAAATGAATACCAAAAGAGTTAAATAACCACTGGGTGCATTGGAGGCATATTAAAGAGCGTTAATCATTCTCCAGTGGAACTGATTAGTGATTAGAAATGTAGGACATCTATAATGTAATGGTGCTGACCAGCTGCAATTTCAAATTCAAACTATGTGGTGTAAATAATGCTTGAACGCTTAACTCTGCAAGTTATGCAGAAAATCATACATAATGACTGAATAATTCAATACTGACCACAGGCTAGTGTTTCTTTACTGATTAAATCTCATGACTGTTTAATAGAAACAGGAGAGAAACATTAGTGCCAATGGGTAACTGAATGTTTTAGCTGTTGTACAGAAATGAAAACACAACAGAAATGCAGTCTGAAGGCAGAGAGAATCAGAGCACAAGTATTTCATCTTTTTATGTTTTTATTAGACATGACAATAAAGCTGAATTTGAACTTGATCTTGGTGAACTGTCTCTTTAGATTTTTGAGTTGGTTTGTGCAGCTCTGGAGCATGTTTGACGTTTAGAGTTGTATTGTGCCGGTCTGGACTTGCAGACTGTCCAGGATGTTTCTCCACCTTTCGCCTCAAGATAGGCTGCAGTACCCCCCAGAATCGTGAATAGGGTAAGTGGCCATCCATAAAAAAATGGGTGGATGGATGGAAGGATGGAGTAATGGATAAGATGGATTGTCCAGTTCTAGATGTGAGATGTTTTCTGGTGCATTACAAATAAAGCAACCCGTAACTCGATGATGGGGCTGAAAGCGGTCTGCTGCTAAAATGACTGCGTCACTGCTTTCTGATTGGTCAAAATGTTGTCATCACAATATGGAGGGAGGCCATTGCTTTTTAGCAAAAAAACATACAAACTAACAACTGGGAAGTACAAGCACTGCTGTCTGTTTAGGATGAAGATACGTTTCAGTGCGAGTTTTCTATGATGCTAACAAATGTATCTTTAACACTGTGAGAAATGTGGAGGTGCACCAGGATAGGGCTAACATGTTAACTGGGTTATGTGTTCATTGAATGGCAAAAAAATGCAGAGGAAACAATTAAGAACTCAAATAAAAGATTAAATATTGAAAGAAACCGGACTGAGATACACTGGAAAAATCAAAGTGTACTGCGAATGTAGTGCAATCACAGTAGAGTTTAGGTACAGTATATCTATGGAAAAGTGCCTTTTAAAGTGGCATTCTTTACCTGGATCTTCTGGTAGCTCTTGAGATTCTCAGCGCTTGATTGTGCTATGAGCCAAGAACCCACTTAGACCTCCCACAAAGCAGTGCACTGCTGCTGCCCAAAAACATGAAAGTGGGTCCCCTTCAAGCTACTTATTTTATTTGACTATTTCTGTTGTGTTTATTGCTAATCAGTGGTCAATTATCTACTTTGCCTGGGCGGCCAAGAGTCTAGAATCATGACTGACTGTTGAGATCTGGATGTGAGTTGTTCTTCCAGAACTATTGGACTGGATTGTTCAGGTGTGTTCTGAACAATACAGCCCTCAAAGCAGATCTGAAAGAACTGAACAATCCAGCTCAATAGATCTGCAAGAACTAAACAATCCAGGGCAATAGATCTGCAAGAACTGTGCAATCCAGCCCAATATATTTGGATGTGATCTGTTCTTTCAGATCCACTGGGCTGGATTGTTCAGTTCTGTTCTCCTTGGTCTTTACAGTTGTATTGTTAAGCTCTGAACGTGAGATGTGTAAATATCAACATATCCATGTAAATTCAGTCTAGAACAGTTTTTATTAATAACATTTTTCATAAGGATCTGATAGTGTCCCCACAAAGGGATAAATGCACACAAAAACATACAAACACACATTAATATCCCACACACAGTCTTGAAAATCTGTAAATCATTGCTACTCCCCATCCACCAGGACTCCATGTAGAATATGTAGCACTGCCTCATCACAGGGCCAGAGCAATAAATTGAGCCTGATGAGCAATAGGAAGACCCCCCCTCTCCCCCTATCCCATCCTAACCCATCACAGCCTGGTCCATCTCTCCCAAGGCTCACGACTGCACCTCAACTGCAAAATCACTTAATAACTTAATGATCTGAAAGACGAGGAAATGGGTCAGATGAGGCGACTTGCACAGCAGGACAGCCACATCGGATCTGACCAGTATTCAAAAGTATAAAATGGAACCAAATGGCTGATTTATAGCTCTGATGCTGTTTCCCACCATAGTCACAATTTATCTCTATGAATGCTGAATCATTGGTGCTTCAAGAATAGATATACATCTGTTAAGGGAGCAGGTGTTCTATACATTCAGTTCCCATGTATTTAGCTTACAGTCTCATTTGAAAGGCTTCAATACCATCATATTTCTGTTTAAGCCATGAATGTCTGTGGTGGTTGTTTTTCAGTTATATAACATAATTACTTAAACAAACTATGGTCTGGCTGGTCCTTGGGAAGTACAATCACATTTACCCTTAGAGACCTTTCTACCATATAACATTCTTCCCAAGTGAATTAACAGGACATTAGCAACTTTTGACAACTTGATGGTTTTTGAATATTATTCAACGCAGATCCGTGCCAAACAAATAGTAAATTGTTGTCATATGGCCAAACAGCTCTTTGTATGGAAGTTCCCCCAGTTTGTGTTGATGCTCATGGCCTCAGATGTCATGCTGAGTTTAGTTTGGTGTTCCAGTATCATGTAGAACCACAGGTGTCATTTAACAAATGTAATAATAATAACTGAGATTGGGTTTTTAAAGATGAAGTCACACACAAACACCTTAAAGAACAATACAGGACACATTTCTTTTATCAAAGGTTTTAGAAACAAGTGGAAAAAAAGGTATTTGAACCCAGCTTTAGACTGTTTTTACACATCAGAATTTACTAATATGCTCTAAGGGTTCTAAGGGTTGAAACAGATTTAATTATCTGTGCTCTTTCCAGTTATCTGTAGCTTGCAGTTATTCAATTACCTTTCCACCAGTACTCATCCAATGCAACGTGACTAATATTCAGAGATGTTATAAAGTTTTAGTTTAATTGAGTTAGTGTTGAAATACGAAACTCCTCAACTTTGGGTGAAATTCAACAATTTGCATTCAAAATAGGTCCCCTATGAGATTTGTATAGATCTTTGAAGGATGGTTCAATAATAAAAGTTCAGAGACACTTCACATTCTGTGAAGACCCATCCCTACTCTACTTCTGATTGATTCTGACACTCATTCTGACCCTAACCATCAATGTGAATGTGTCCTGCAGAGGAGGTTGCTAGATTGCCATCATAAAGTGTCCTAGAGCAAAAATCTGAAACAAATTTCAAGGATGTAAACTTGTTTTCAAAGATGTAAACAGTTTTCAAGGGTCTAAACCTTTCTCAAAAATCCTAGTTGGGTCTGGGAGAGCAGAGTCATGGAGAATGAAATGAGAACGATGCCTTCCGAGTTGTCAAAAGCTGAAAAAACACACCTAGATCCTGCGCTTGGCACTCTGAGAATAGTGAAAACTGAAGAAGGACGTCTCTGGGAGGTCAGTTTTTTAACGTAGGTCCATTTTAGCTAAATGTCTACATGGTTATTTCATGATTTATTCTTCTGTTCCAAAACAAATCTAAAAAGAAATGATTTAGTTCTGTCCTGGTTGAGACAGTCTTAGCCATGCTAATATTATCTGACCATAAAAATGGAACCACCAGAGGCTGATTTTCTTTCACATTTTTAAGTGACATGACTGGCATTGCTGTGTCAACTGTCACTGCTCAGGACGTTATTTTGGTATGATTAACAAACAGAAGAAAAAAAACACCAATAGAGAAATAAACCCCCCACCCCTCTAAACCAATCCTCCCCCCTACCCCTCTTTAAAAATGTAATGAATTGTTAGAGGTATTACACTCTAAGGGCCAGTTACACACACCCACATTACTGGCACTGCAGTTCAGTCCACGACTAAGCCTAAAAGAAGAGTACAAGTATAATTTACACGTTTTTTTTTTTAATCTCAGATGTAGTTGCTCAACCAAGACCTGTTTGAAGGCCAAATTTGGCTTCTTCTTTAGCACTGAAGCTGTTAGGCTAATGTAACTACCAAACCATTAAAGTACATCATCAGGACTTCTCTCAATCTGGCATGCACTTGTGGACGTGGTTTAGGGCTCCAATTTACGCCTGCTTGGTGAACACCAGCCCCCATGATGTCTGAAACAACTATCCATAATGAAGAAGTCCTGTTCATTCTTGCAGCTCACAGTAAGTCATGCATTTTCCTAAACTGCACTAACAAGTCTGTGCCACCTTAATGATGATCTGTATGTGGTTTGGATGGGTTACGTTTTAGGGGTGTATTTGTACAGAAATGACTTGGTTGTCCATATCTCTAAAAATGTCCCTGTCAAAATCTCCTCAGAATCAAAACACAAAGACAAGAACGATAAAAAATATAAAGTCTGTATCAATAAAACAATATAAAATACACAAATAGTGGGGTATTAATACCATAACTGTATGGTGAATGACTAATAACATGGCTAGTAGTATGTTATTACATGTAACAGAGACCAGTATAGTAGATCAGTAATACTGACGCAAGTAGTGATATTGTAAGAATATTGCACAAAATAATAATAAGATATTGCACATAACGAATCTTGCTCTCTTAATTCAGGCAACATTACTCCAACAAACCAGGATGAGAAGACGCGTCACTTCCAAATGTTTATTTCCAGGTCTTTTTCTCAGCATCATTAGCACAATTAGAGGTGGCAGCGTCTCTGTTGCGTGCGTACAGCTGTCACCGGAGCACTGTTTGTTTTCCGTGTCGCAGCCTCACGAGAGGCGACAGGGAGAAGGGTGAGAACTGCCCTCTGTTTATCGTCTTGCAGGCGTATGCCAGAAAGAGCTAAACCTGATAGATAGATGGAGAGGGTGTGTGTGTGCGTGCGTGTGTGTGTGTATGTGTGTATCTATTCCTGTCTGGCGGGTTGGCGGAGGGTGCGCAAGGCTGTATTTTGACAGGAACCATGCTGGGCACGGGCTAATCAGCGGGGAGAGGACGTGTTGAAGCATCTCTCCTTTGTTCTTTAATGTGGTATACGCCGATGTGTGGCACACGCCATGAGACTAAAAGCCTGTACATGCTGCATAATGTCAACGACGTTTTCCTTTTCATAACAATCTCCTGAAAGACCTGCTGAGCTCTCATGTCATTACACCTTAAATGGCACTCATCACTTACAATTAACTGGCGTTTGTGCATCATTGTGTATCAATATCAATCCTGCAAGCATAAACCAAAAAAAAATAAAAAAATTGAGTCGGCAGCATAACAAACAGCACCGTCTGTAGTTAGATAAAGAACAGTTGTGCATGCATAAATACATCTACTGTATAGTACGTCCCTAAAATGTTAGATCCATTTTTTATTGTGTTTTTAAACAATGTGAAATGTCTTCAGTCTTTCTTTTTTAGTAATATTTTTACCCAGTGGCTGATTATCAGGTGATCCTGAGTTTCAATCCCAGTAAACAATCAGTTTAATATTTCATTTTTCGCAACAATTTCTCACTCATAGTCCAGTGAACCAAATGTATGCCATTCTAAAGTTTTTGCAAGTTCTAAATTGTATGCAAATTTTAAACCTTTGGCCGAAACTTTGAGCGGATTCTGATCTATTTCTAAATTTAAAATAAAAAACTGAATTCTGAGCAAATAAAACATTTTGTGAAGATTCTAAACTTTTCCTGATTTTGGATCTTGTTCATCCACATTTTTACTTATTGCCAATGATTGCTAGCTAGGTATCAACGCTATTGAATCAGGATGCTGAAAAGTTTCCTCCAAGAAATGTTCAAGACACATTAATCTTTTCAAACTCCTGCTGACACATCATTAGACGACTCATTATGCTTGGAGGAGAACCGTAACTGCTAATTCAGTTACTGTAGTCAGCAGGTGGGGTGAGAGGGTGGGCCATCCCACTCACCCAGAAGGAACCCTTAGACAGTCGCTAACTCTAGCATTCCAAGGGTTAATACATCTTTTTTTTGTTGTTTTGCTTTCACAAAAATCCTGTTTCAATTAAGCATGCCCTGCTCATTAGGCATTAGGAGAATTGCACACATGATTAAAAAGTGATGCTTGGAGTGCTGAGGGGTCTTGCTGCAGTCAGAAATGTCAGATAGACTTAGGGCGAATACATATCAACAGCGAACAAATAAGTCGCCCAGGCAATTGAGCCAGAAACAAGCTGTAAATAACTTCCTCCTGCTGTAGCAACACAAGCGCACAGCACAGGAGAGAGGAGCAGAAAATAAGCCACCAGCCAAATTCTGGGGCAGCTAAGCTGGGCAGGAGCCAAGAACAGCCGTATCACATAATTTATCACTGATGCAAGGGTCGATAATTTAAAGCGGGATGTCTCCGAAAGCAAATGATTAGGCTCGGTGAGGATGGAGGAGATTGCAGAAACAAAGCGGAGGACGCTGCACGCGTGTAGCGAGGCAACCCACACATTTGCTATGTCGATTTGCATTTCTCCACAATGCACCACGGAGCTGCTCTTCTCCAACCATTCAGGTCAGTTTACCAAGCGTTTCCCCAAAGTGCTGCAACACAACGGTTACAAACTGGAAGAGCGAGAAAGGCCTTGACTCTCGGAAGTACAGTGAATTCCATTGACACCTGAAGCCTGTTGTGGTTTGAGGCTAATTCTAACTCTTAGTTCATCTAAACAAATTTGTTACAGTTTAGTTCAGCCAATACTGAACTCCTTTGTGTTTGTAAGGAGAGATGGAGGTGTTCATAAAAAATTGTTGTGTGTACAGTCTTGTTTTGGGGAATGAAAAAAAAAACTTTTTGGTCATTCTAACTACTCATTTTTTTGAAACAGTGCAAATTAAATGCAAATTATTATTATTCATTTAAAAAAATGTTTTTACCACTGAATTAATGTCCGAACCCCTAGTAAGCTCGGGAAAATCTCCCTAAAGCTGGAGGAGGAACCCTTGGGAGAGAATCAAGACTCAGAAGGTGAACTCATCCTACTCTGGTTGGTAGTGAGAGAGAATAAAAGATTGAGATATATAACGATGTACAAGAAACATAAGTGGACAGACTTAACCATTGAGCTATAGAGTCATTGGGATCAGTTAGAGTCTGTAAGTAATAGCAGCAGCAGAGTCTGGGTATGTAGTAGTAGCCTTGCTGGGGTTGGCAGCACATGCAAGTGATCCATGGTAGTCGAATTAGTCTAAAGTACAGAAGAGCAAGAGACCATGATGATGATTGATTTGGTCTGGAGTACAGGTGAGCAGGAAACCCAGACATTAGTCGATGAAACTGAATGGGTGGGCAGCCATTGCTCTCAGAGAAGACATTCAAACTGCCCACCAGACAGGTAGGCAGTCATCCAACTGAAAAAAAAAAAAACAGAGTGTGGTCTGTTTGAGTTTGCAGGGTGCAAAATAAAAATGTAGAGAGCAAAAAAGTGCCTCCGGCAGATCTGGGTATAACAGCTTAGCTATGAAGGACAGAGCCGAGGGGTATCACCAACACGAGTTCTCGCGTGGTGGGATGACAGCACTAACATCTTACTTCAATTCAAGCCTATAAACTCCTAAATCTGCACCAAAATTTTATTTCAGGTTTTTAGCCTAGACTTGAGACCTGAACATTGACCAGAAGATTATTCCAAAGCTGAAAATGCTGTTCTCCCTGATAGCGCTTTCATAATGCTTTCATAATTCTGGGAAATAAGAAATAGCAGCACCTTGTGACGACTGAGTGTGAAGGTTTGTAGGTACGTTTACTGAGGTACTTATATCCAGAGCTTCATGTGTCAACATAGAATTTTGTAATTACTATTGGAATTTGCCAGTGTGGTCTTGATAATGCTGCAAATGGTGGGGTCATGTTCTTGCTTCTGCTGAGAACTCTAACTCTTGCTGGAATATTTGAAGTTTGTTTAGATTCCTACTGGAATATCCTGACAGCAGGGCATTACAGCAACCATTTTACAGTTTTAACACTGATTAGATTGTCAGAGGCTACCTGTTACTTTCTTTCATTTCAAGGCAAAACTGGCATTAAAGTAAAAGTCATTTATAATAATTACACAACTAAATATAATAATAAATGTTTCATTCATGTATTTAGATTGACCATCTCTTTTACACCCTCTATACTTGTCAGAAGACTTGCTTTCAGATTCTCAGAGTTTTGGTTTTTTTTTTGCTTCTCACTGTCTCACCCTCCACTGTTTTCTTAATTACAGCTTCTGGAACTGCTACACATTTTTTCAGACTCACAGTGGTGAGTTGTTTTCTCACAGTGGATGGAAACATCTGTGGACCTTTTACAATTCAAAGGAACAGTAGATCTTGATTTTCTGTTTGCTGGTAATCTGATGGTGACAGGTTTGGTGGTCTACCTGGTTTTGCACGGTTGTTGGTAGTCTTTTCATCATCTTTTGAACTCCAGTTCTTGTATTTTCTCATTTCTTTTTCGCTTTCCTCTTCCTTAGGCAATCAGATGATCAATCTAATCTCCGCACACATTTCTCCTTTAGTCATTGCAGATACACATAAGAGAGCCTTTAAATACAAAGAGAAATGCAATGCTTTTGTGGATGTTACCAGTGTGTTACTAGTGGTCTTCTGTCAAGCACAATCCAAAGATCAAAACCAAGTCCTACATGTTGTTTAAAAAGCAAGTACAAATGAATGAATGTTTAAAATGTAAACCTTATCACATTTCCTCACTTATATCAGTGTTTAGCTTGCCACCTTACTGTCATTTACATGAACAGTTTTCTTTGTCAAATTTGGTTAGTTCTTTTTAAATCTATGTGACACAGCAGCCACGGTAGACCATTCAGTTTTGCATTATGTAAATGAAGATCCACCCGCAGTCAGGAATGCCTGTATTGTCAGTGAATGCTTTGGGAAGAGCTTGTGCTTGAAGGACAGCCCAGGAACGGTTTAGGTTTACATTTTGTGGAATGGAACTGTGAAAGTAGATACACAGAAATAAAGAATGGACACAAATTTGACACTGATGGATTTAGTGTAGTACTTAAGGTTGTAATTGTTTCCTGCTCTTCTGAGACTGGAAAATATCTCTCACGTAAGGCCCATTTTGATTTGATTGAATGGTAAATCAACAGGTGGTCTCTAACTTTTGAATTTTGACAGTCGTAAATGGCTTCTTCGAGAGCAGTTTCAGACTGACTGTGGTATAATGCAATGTGTAATGTCCACTAGAGCGTGGTCAATTGTAAAGTTAATAGGCCTTAGTCTGGATACAGTAACATTAAAATGATTCTTATTATGGCAGGGCATGACATCAAGTTCTGAACTCTTTTCCCAACGCAGGAAAACTTGCTTCATTAGACGAAGGCGGCCGATAAAGAAGGGGCCGATGATGTGTGTGGATGGGGATTTTTTTCACACATGGAGGAGCAGAATCCATCCCTCGGCTGGAGGCAGATGTCTGAGGTAATGGAGCACGGTCAGGAGGGTGGAGAAGCATCCCAGTCCCAGCGAGGGGCTGCCTGACGTCCGCTGACCCGATCTTTCTGTGTCCGGCCTCCTCGGTGCGCTGAGAGAGCTGCTGACATTTGCTGTGTTTCCTCTCCCTGCAGGAACATCAAGGGTTGATAGGAAAGAGCGTGCAGGCTGGAACAGCACTGACACATCCCACAGAGTCCCAGAGAGAACTCTTAGGTTTCGTACTCTCAGCAAGACACATTCTTTCAGTCCAGTCGTAGCCTAGAATCATTTCAGCCAGAATCCTTCAGAATGTCCAGAAGCACAATTCCAAAAATGATGTAAATAAAGTTCAGTGTTGGTCATAGGAACAAGCATGATAATTACACAGGTAATCATCAGAAACCACAACACATTTTTCTAAACTGTTTTTTCATGCAGATTTCAGATCTGCTTTCAGTTTTTTTCAGTCACATCAACTTTTTGAATTATGGTTAATATTAGATTTGCATGCGGTTTTTATTAAAGTAACTGTTTCAATATTTTCAGTGTGAAGTCAGATAGACGCACACTGTGGCATAGATATAATGATCAGTGTCAGT
>JBBPCY010072973.1:0-10633 GCA_037974405.1 Brachyalestes nurse
TATATATATATCTGCATTCTATCCACTGGGTTAATGTTAACAGTGCCATTTTTTTAAATAGTGTTGAGCATTTCAGATGTTTCTAAGGTGTTGGCTTTTTTGTTTGAGTGGAAGTAGTAGGTTTATTTCTTCATTTACCTCTCTGGTTTGATTATGTTATCTTATTTTGTGTGTGTGTGTGTGTATGTGTCTGTATGTGTGTGTTAGGTGGCGATCCAACTGAATGACACACACCCTGCTATGGCCATCCCTGAACTCATGAGGATATTTGTGGACATTGAGAAACTGGACTGGGACACGGTGAGAAAGAGTGCAAGTGCATAAATAGTATCGTACATAAATACGGTACACAAATGGCAAGTGTTAATGCATACAGACAGCGCTCAGCCTTGAGGAAAATCAGTACAGCTTGTGTGTTCTCTAGTCTTTATCTATATGTCAACACTGTAGTTCAGTATAGATAGTATTGCCCATAAACATTTGGTAATTTTGTCTTGTATTTAGTAAAAAAGCTTTTGTTATTTTGTATGTATGTGTCTGTGTGTGTTTGTGTACATGTATTTGCAGGCATGGGATATCACTAAGCGCACGTTTGCATACACCAATCACACTGTTCTTCCTGAGGCTCTGGAGCGCTGGCCTGTTCGTCTGATGGAGAAACTCTTACCACGCCACCTACAGATCATATACCAGATCAACCAGATACACCTGGATGTATGTCCACACACACAAACACACACACACCTTATTTATCAAAAGACAATACGCAGTAATGTAACATATCTTTGCCATCTTTAAACAGAACAGTTTGAGTAAATATGCACAACGAGGGTGCACAGCTTATGATCTGTGCATCTGTTTTGCTTCAGGGGATTTTCTTTCATAGTTTTATTGCCACGCATGTCCACCTCAATCTCACCTTCCAGTGTTCATGTTCAAACAAATCAGTCTATTCAATACCAAGTTTACTGTATGGAACTGTTATCAACAATGACTGTGAAGATGTTTTTCTTATGCTACAACATAATGTAGTAAGAGAACATCAACGTAAACCAATAGAAGTGTAGACTGATTGCAAATTAACTATTTGTAACATATTTTTGAAACTTATAATCACTGCTTGCATCCATACTTTTGAAGTATACACAAAAAAACTAGTCCTATGCTTACATGTTCAGATGCGTGTTTGTGTGTGTGTGTGTGTGTGTGTGTGAGATAGAGAGAGAGAGAGAGAGAGAGAGAGAGAGAGAACAAAACAACTTGCAAAATGTAGTTTGATTGATTCTCAGTAAGTTTGCAGGTTTTTGGTAAACGCGTTTTGTTTCTCTTAAACCTTTGCACTGTTTCTGACACAATCACTTAGTCATGCACCACTCAGTGACTTGTGTTTAGGGCTTTAAAAGCAATGTGTGCACCTGTGTGTGTTTGTAGCACATAGTGTCTCTGTTCCCGGGGGATTTGGATCGTATGCGCAGCATGTCTCTGGTAGAGGAGTATGGAGAGAAGAAAGTGAACATGGCTCACCTCTGCATCGTGGGATCCCACGCTGTTAATGGAGTTGCAGAGATCCACTCCAATATCATCAAAAACGATGTGTAATGCACACACACACTCTGTTTTATTTTATAATTAAAGAGGACATTTCACAGAAGAAAATCTGTGATTACAGAGATAGACAACAGAAATCAAATAACAGCAAATAAAGCAAATAACAGTACAGTTTAAAAACTTGTGTTTTGATGTTTTGTCCTCTAGAATTTTTAATAATAATTTTCCACACACGGAAAGAAAAGTATATTTATAACAACGAATGCAGAACTATTTATAAAAATGTGATAAAATTAAACAATAAAAATACATAGTAATAGATAAATGAAGAAGAGAGAGCATTCACCAAGCAGAGGAGAGGATCTTAAATTTTCTATATATCTATTATTCCGTTAGCTCCAGTAAATGTGGTTGTGAGTGTTGTACATGAGAAACACAGTAAGACCACAGCTTGGTAAATCCTGTCATCTGTAGGTGAATTGGAAACTGATTTTTTTCCATTATATATATTTCACTGGCCATGTCTATCCATTCTACTGTTGTGTGTGAGTATCTTACCAACAGATACATACACAATCTTAAGGCTATAGTATCATTATTCAGACAGACATATGAGTCACACACCTACAGATTCATAAACTAAGCATTATCAAAACAGCCCCAAAGTCTTATTTAGACTATACCCTTTCATATACACAAAAATCATCATCATCATCATCATCATAAAGCACACCCTGGTACATTCCCTCATGTACCTGATTTGCTTTTTTTGCAGATTCAAAGACTTCAGTGAGCTGGAACCGGAAAAGTTCCAGAACAAAACAAATGGAATCACACCACGCCGCTGGCTCCTGCTCTGCAACCCTGGACTGGCCGATCTGATTGCTGAGGTAACACGTGTAGTACAGGACCCACAGAGAGTCATCAGCATTAGCTCATATTCATTTCAGTTTGCTCAGAGGTGCAGACACCAGCAAGTTTGTGACCTGTAACCCGGTGTCAGCCAGCCAACCCTTCTTCATGGCCATGAAACACAGTGCATCATACCTGCTGCCAGAATCTGATGATAGTTTGACATTGTTTGCAGAGAGTGGCTCTGTTGGTTAAGCACAAAATTTAACCATGGCAATCATTCAGTGCTACACTGGTGAAAGTTCTGTGGACCATGCTACAAAAAAATATTGGACCATGGACCTTCTGTTCACACACACAAACACACACACACACACACACACACACACAATTTCAAATACTGACAGAAACAGTGTGTGTGTTTTGTGGTTGTTTACTGTGTAGCTGCTTTATGAAGGCAGGTCAGTTGTTTGCACCTAGTGTTCCTCTCTCTCTCTCTCTCTCTCTCTCTCTCTCTCTCTCTCTCTCTCTCTCTCTCTCTCATGTAGGCAATCGGAGAGGAGTATGTTAAAGACATGATGCATTTACAGAAGCTGAATGATCTGGTGGAGATTGATCCATTCATTAGAGATGTATCTAAAATCAAACAGGTTAGAACTTTTTCCACTTTTACTCACCTTTTCTCACTTTTACTCACCTCGTGCCCAAGAGTGTCATTTGTCATGTAGAAGGTGTAGTATGACCACTCAGCTGCCTACAGCGTGTTTATACATCATACTCAACAACAAAAAACACTTCACGTTGCCCTCGGTATGAGTGTGTGAGTGAGATTATTGCATAACCATTTGAATGCATCATAGAGTGCACAGCTAATGTGTGTGTACGTAAAAGCAAAGGTTGGAAGAGAGACCATACAGCTAATTCTAGACAGCAATTACAAATCCATGCAGCCATAAATACAATCTTCAAATGATTTGAGTCATCCATTTCATAAAATTCTTTACGTTCAATGTCAATCATTTAAACAGTAAACCAAATCTGTTGACTGTGTGTTTGCATGTTCAGGACAATAAGCTGAAATTTGCACAGTTTTTGGAGAGAGAATACCAAGTGCAGATAAATCCTGCCTCTATGTTTGATGTTCACGTGAAGAGAATCCATGAGTACAAGCGACAGCTCCTCAACTGCCTGCATGTCATCACTATGTACAACCGTATGTACAGAAACGCACTGCAAAACTGTGTACAGCTATAAATGCACACTGTGTCCTCATGTTGTTCATGATACTGCATTTCTTAACCTGTTTCAGGAGACTTACAGTGGTGCACAGTTTCAAATATTCCTTTATTTAATACAGCAAATCCTCAACTGATTATGGAACTTTTGTTTGCTGGCTCAGGTGTGTTTGGGAAGGCTATAGTGAAACTGTGCAGTGCTATGGGTTGCCAAGAACAGGAATAAGAAGCATTGCTCTACTGAATTCTGTAATGATGCTCAGTCTCTTCTGCAGGCATCAGGGCCAAGCCAACTGCACCATTTGTACCACGCACTGTCATAATCGGTGGAAAGGTAAAACACATTCTCTCTCTCTCTCTTTCTCTTTCTCCAATCCCCCTGTTAGTCTTAAGAAAATCTGGTCTTAATGTGGTCAGATCCTAATAACAATAGATAAAGTGAAATGGAGCTCACTGAAACAGGTAACACACTGATATCGTTTTCATTAATTCATTGTACAAAGTAATGTTTAATGGTATGATAACATCTACTTTCAGTAACTGTTGTGACCTTTTGAGCAGTATTTGCTTCAATCAGATTTTCCCTGCTACTGTTGAACAGTCCTGCACATTGAGGGGTTTTTGCCCCTCTTTACAAAGCTGCTTCAACTCAGTAATGGCAGGCTTTCTTGCTGAACTCTGCTTTATTCCCTGCCACAATAATCTTATTTAGAGGAGTACACTTACAACAAAGTTGCCGATGGCCACTTATCATTTTATCACTGTGTGTGTCTACCTGTATGTTGGTTTTCGGGTTGTGTAGGCTGCTCCTGGCTATCACATGGCTAAGATGATCATCAAACTCATCACCTCTGTTGCTGATGTCATCAATAATGATCCTGTGGTCGGCAACAAGCTGAAAGTTATTTTTCTGGAAAACTACAGAGTCTCTCTGGCAGAGAAGGGTAAAGTATTCTTTCCCTCTCTCTCTCTCTCTCTCTCTCGTTCTCTTTCTCTCAGACACACACAAACACAGACAAACACACACACACACACATACATATAAACATAACCACACACAATGTATATAAAACAGTACCACTACATGTGCTGTTAGTGCATGTGCTCAACTATACACACGTTTATGTTTTAAATCTTCAAATGTAAAAATCCATTTAAAAGTACTAATAAATGCATTGTTGTCTTAAAAATGTTTTCTTAAGAAGTAAATCAAACTGAGATTTCATGATGTATTGAACTGATTGCACGAGAATGATGTATTGAGTGTAATTGAATCATTGCGGATGGAGGTTGACACCTCTAATATACACAGCGTGTGTGTGCGTGTGTTTGTTGTGCAGTGATCCCTGCTACAGATCTGTCTGAGCAGATTTCTACAGCAGGCACTGAGGCGTCTGGCACTGGTAACATGAAGTTTATGCTGAATGGAGCTCTGACCATCGGCACCATGGATGGAGCAAACGTGGAGATGGCTGAAGAGGCAGGCCAGGAAAACCTCTTCATCTTCGGCATGACTGTAGATGAAGTGGCAGCCATGGACAAAGAGGGGTATGAATAATGGGAAAGAGTGAGTTAGAGAATGTGTTGTGGTATTTATTCATTCCGTGTGTGTGTGTGTGTGTGTGTGTGTGTGTGTTTGTGTTCCTTTTTGTAGATACGATGCGATGCAATACTACAAGAACATCCCTGAGCTGAAGCAGGTCATTGACCAGATTAAAAATGGCTTCTTCTCACCAAAACAGCCAGAGCTGTTCTGCGACATCATCAACATGCTGTTCAACCATGACCGGTCAGTTACACACACACACACACACACACACACACACACACACACACACACACACACACACACACACACACACACACACACACATACACACACATCACATTGTCTTTCTTTTCCTAGCACAATCACATAAAAACACACTCACACACAACGTACGCATACCCAGGCACCAACAGTATATCAGTGCTATATCTTGTTTTATCACTGACTGCTCAAAATACATCAGGGTCACTCATTCGATCTGGGATCTGGTTAAAACAACTTCTCTGTATTCTCTTTTCTTTTTCACAAATTTACCAGTATTTCTTTTATTTTATTATTCATTGGTCATTCAAACATCATTTGTTGGTTTCAAATTAAGACCTACGCACTAGTAGCATGTCCAGATTTATTTCAGATAATGTGTATGTACTTTCATTAGCCTGTGTTATTTAAATTAGTTGTGTATGCATTTAAAAGTGGCATTCTGTCCAGTTACAGACATATGCTGATTAGAGGTCTGGACAGCTCTGTTGCTGGTTTGAGCTATTCAGAGAATCCAGGCAGCTACTGAACAAAAAATCCTGGGAAGGTCTTTTACTTTCTGGACCTTAATTGAATACCTCAGATGCTGAAAGAGCACCCCCTGGTGGCTGGTGCCTCTGGACAAGTGCCCAGTGGCCAGACTTTGCAATTAGGCCTTAAAAACACCACAGACCCCTTACAAAACTGTTAACAATGCATTTTACTTTCATTCTGTTTTTATTTTCTTTCAGCTTTAAGGTCTTTGCTGACTATGAGTCTTATGTGGAATGTCAGGGGAGAGTCAGTGCTCTGTATGAGGTACTAGTGTCCACTTTTTCACATACACTCACTTTCTAGAGGCCAAACATTACATCATTGTCATAATGTATTTAAAAAGAAACCTGCAATGGCTTTGTTTTCGCCTGTGTGTGTGTGTGTGTGTGTGTGTGTGTGTGTGCGCATCCACCAGGATCCAAAGAAGTGGACTCAAGTGGTCATTAAGAACATTGCTGCTGCTGGAAAATTCTCCAGCGACCGCACAATCACAGACTATGCCACTCAGATCTGGGGGGTGGAGCCAACTGACCTGAAAATCCCGCCTCCCAGCGAGCCGCGTGAGGCTATAGAAGAAACCGCCCGCGCCCTCCGCAAGATATGAACGCACATGTGGCAATGTTACCACAGTATTACTGTAATGTTTACAAAGTACTAATAGAGCATTCACACACTGTTACTAAATACAGCTCTCAGATGTTTTTTCACTTTTGCATGTTCACTTTGTATGACAGTTTTAAGCCTTACCTTGTTTACAGGCACAGTGTTTAAGTCTCTGATGGGGAAAGAGGTTTTAACACCATTTAAAACCATCTTTTTGTATTCTTTCCGAAGAGGAGGCATTTTTTTCAGCATGCAGATGGCCAGGTCAGTTAGCATAGTTCTTCGACAAAGGGACACTCAGTCACGATTCTTTGGCTCCTCTGGGCCACTGTACTGCTGTCTGTTCTGCCAGTAAACACTGAAAAACATCAGAAAATCAGCTTCTGACTGTATGGGGAGTTTTTCTGTGGAATTTACCTTTGTACCATTAAGGTTTTTCATTGGCCTGCAGTCTCTATTATATTTATCATGTATTACCATTCAAGGGATTCTCCAACAACTCTAGTTCTGCTGTATGTGTTTGAGAAACAAGCACATTTAGCACACTGTCTTCTTTAACAAAAAAGTATAACTGAAAAGTATTACTGAAGTAGTATAAAATGAAGTCATACAAGACATTACAAAAATGTATAGTTTTAATAATAAAAAAAAACATTTATTTGAGGAAGTACAACACAGTTAAGCTAATATTTCCAATTTTGTACATTAAGCAGTTATGTCTATAGTTCCATGCACACGCTGTCTGATGCAAGCTGCTGAACTTTCCTCTGGCGTGTTTCTGTAGGTCTCTGCATTGCTGCTGTCAGTCTCGGCCTGTAAGTTGACAGTGGCCCTCTGAGCCAGACTGGCAGTGGTGGGGAAGCCTAAACAACCTCTGGCAGAGAACAGAACAATATGCCTGACAGAGAGGATACAAACCTCACCTGCCTCTATGAAGATGATCATTCTAAACAAGCAATATTTAAAGTCATCTCATGTCCTTTTGCTTTCTGATTGTATTTTCTTTGTCAGCAGCAGAGGGCGCCAGAGACTGGAAGGCCAGACTTTGATATGTGTGTAGCGGTGCAAATGTGGTCTGCAAAGTGAAGGCACACAGTTCTAGATTTAAAATACTTGATCTACAATTGCTATATTATTGTGACATCTAATGCTGTATATTTCAATATTAAAACACAAACGCAAATATTGTTAATAGTCACAATAATGGCATATGTTATATTCACTGAGCTGGATTCTTCACACTGAATTAGTAGCAGAAAAAGCCTAGTCAGGACGCATTAAACGTAGCTGTGTCTGTGTTTTTATGACATTAAAAACAATTTATTTCCAGCTTGTATAAAAAAAAGTATTTTATAGTAATGCTAACCTTAAAGTAGCCACAACATCACCATTCTGTGATCATAAATCCATACTGATGACAGATGGTAGATCCCAGTGCAGGTTGCAGAGACTTACCAGTACCATTAAGGACCTTAAGGACCCCGTTATCTCATTTTACTCACCTCACCTGCCTCGTCTCCATGACACACACTCCTCCCCTGGGCTCCCGCATGCAGATGCACAGCTACTGATAGGTCGAGGGCCCACGGCTAATCCTAGATCTGCTCTGTAGAATAAAGTGAGTGGAGCCTGCTCTCTTACTGAAGCTGAAGCTAAGAAGGCCAAGCAGGACAACAAGAGTGAGAGAAGAGAGAGTCACACTCATGCAGTATCATACAGGCACAGTAATGTAAAGGGAGGAAGTATGAGACACTGTGGACATGGTATCAAACAAGTACTGGTGTTTTGATTTTAGAAAGCATGGGTTTCTGAAACTTTCATTCCAATGAAGAATAATCCTATGATCCTAGTAGTACAGGGGTGCCAAAACCTTTTGTCTTGATGGGCCAAATAATTGTATTGTGTTGAGAACCAGGAAGACAAAACAGTATATAAATAAAATAGGACATCCACAAATTGGACAGCCCTTATTTAGTAATTTAATAAAGTCTGGCAGTACAATAAATTTAAGTATAATCATAAATGCAATCCCCAAATCTATTCAACATTATTCATTCTGAATAAAAGGAGCTCATTCTTCAAGGCATTAAAGGGGAATTTCACTGCATAATTCAGGGGTTGCGTAAAGAAAGTAATTAATTCAGATTACAGAAAGTAATTCCTTTAGTGTATTCATAATTAAATGTATGTAGTCACTTTCTAAATATTGTGCTAAATTTTAAGAAAAAATGTCACAGGCTTTAGGCAGTGTATTCATAATGTATTTAGTCATTTTTTGATAGATAGCTTTCAGACATCTAGTTCTTGTCATCACTGTTGTGAAAAATTGCATTTGTTCAGAACTGAGCATTTCTCACCTCAGTCACATCTTTACTTGATTCCTCACTACACTATATGGACAAAAGTATTGGGACGCCTGCCCATTACACCAACAGTGACTTTAATTATATTGCATACAAAGACAGACACAGAGTTGGTCCCCCTTTGCAGCTATACCAGCTATCGCTCTTCTTGGAAGGCTTTCCACAAGATTTTGGAGTTTTTTGTGGGAATTTGGACCCATCCATTCTGTAGAGGTCAGACACTGATGTTGAACGAGCAGGCCTCACAATCTCTGTTTCAGTTCATCCCAAAGGTGCTGGATGGGGTTGATGTCATCGCTCTGTGCGGCTCAGTCAAGCTCTTCCACACCAATCTCCTCCAACTGTCTTTATGGAGCTTCCTTTGTGTACTGAGGCACAGTCATGCTGGCAAAGAAAATGCTCCTCCCTAAAATGTGTTGGAAGCATGGCGTCCAAAATGTCTTGGTATGCTGAAGCATTAAGCCCAAACCCTGAAAAACTGGTGTGTCACAATACTTCTGTCCATATATAGATTTCTAGACAATCAGTGGATTTCACTTTTGAGTGACAGATGTGCTGCACTCTCCTTCCACGGTTGTGCAGTAGGGGGCGCGTCTGCCCGCGTCCCTCCCCTTCCTCTATCAGGAGCTTTTCAAAATTCGCAAAAAGAAGCAGTGGAGAAAACACGCAGCCCAGGATGAGCTGATCCTGCTCTCACTGTAGTCTGGATCGCTCTTACCAGGAGAAGGGACTCTGTCGACCCGCTTGGAAGCTTCCGACCCTCTGAATCCTCCCGGTTCCGTTACCTTAATCCAAACTGCTCAGACTGGATCTGCTGTAACTTTTTGAATTGAAAGATCCAGCCGAGGGGAAGAGAGGAGAAACCTCCCACGGAGAGTGGGTATGTTCATGTCTGCTACTTATTTTATGAACTTTTTTGGCATTGATCTCATTAGTGGCTTATATCGTCAGTGCGTGACGTACTGATGTAGAGAGCGTGTGTGTGGGCGCTACATTTGAGTTGCTCCGAGATATGTAAGTTAACCTAGAACCCAGCTTTCCCAGTCCAGCCCAGACAGAACCGTGTCCCTGTCTGTTCGGCCGGTACAGACAGACCCAGACAGGCCCGGACACCAGCCGCCTCACTCGACTGGAGCTGCTCCACACAGGCCTGCTGCGGTTCCTCCTGCACAAAAATTAGGAACTTCACACAAAGCTACTCGACCATGTTTTTCCCCCCAACATCAGTAAAAGTTAGGGAAAAAAATGTGTCGTGATTTAAAATGACTAAATAGTGTCAAATATTTGAGAAGTACCTTAAAAAAATGCTATCACCTTATATGAAATCAGGGAATTATAATACATATATATGAAAATATTGTGGATTGGGTGTTAAAAATGTATTTTCTAAAAGCATATTTCATATAATGTACATATGTATGTTGTAGGTATACTGTATTTATATTTCATAGCACCGTACTTGTGCTGTGATGCAGCTTATGTGTCAGTTGAAAAGCCTTTATACACTTTTTAGTAAAGTGTTTTTAGTAAAGTGAAGTGTAATGGCTTAAGAGGCATCAGCGAAGTGTTATATTGCTCTATGTCTCTTCATCATTCAGTAAGTTGTTGTTTTTGTTTGATGGCCTGTTGAGCATAGATTAACATTCTGCTTTCATTAACAATTCACTAGATTAACACACACAACCCCC
>JBBPCY010072974.1:0-10633 GCA_037974405.1 Brachyalestes nurse
GATCGATTTTCGAATAATATTCGAATAGTTCTCATCGATTTTCGAATAGTGTTTTTGCCAAAAAGTCACATCCCTAACGCATAGCCACGTTCACAAACTATGAGACGTCTTTTTTATGACTGACCTTAGCCTTTGTATATTGAAATCTGTTTATGAGTTTGCTGTTTATGAATCTGTTGTGTACTCCCCAAGACTGATTTGTTGCTTTGCATTTTGTTGCTTTCTGGCTGCCATAGTTGTGACGTCACAGGCTACAGAGTTTTAAGATGACTCACCCCTCCGCTCTCTCTTCCCATACATTATAGAGGCAACTTGACCATAAAAATCACATTTTTAACGCATAGAAACGTGTAATGCAGTAAGATGACACAGAACATTTTGGTCAGCTAGTGGTCAGTGGGTTTGTGTTACAATCAATTGCACAATAATCTACATAGTAACACATAATCCAAGTTTCGCATTGGCCCCCTCAGGCTTCAAATTTAAATCCAGGCGAAAACCTGTAGTTAGTATTGAAGAGGGCACTCCACAAGCAAAGACCCACAATATCAAGGAATTGGAATGGCATGGAGGAGTGATCCAATATTTCTTAAACATTCGTCCATGCTACGCATTACTGCAAGTGCTGTTATTCTTGCCAGGGGAGGCTTTACTAAATAATGTAGGTGACAGTGTTCTTAAAATGTGCAAATGTTTTTGTTCCAAAACACAGTGTACAAATGAAATTATACAGCTTTTGTTTAAACCCAAAATATCAAACAGAAGCTTGAATTGTGTGTATACTTTGCCAGTTTTATAGAGAACAGCATGTCAAATAAATGCTGATGTCTGAAATGTACCTGAAGTTTGACAGCAATAACCACTGATGTTAGGTCTCGGTCAAGCTCTTTCAGCATCACCAGTTTCTTGAGTGTCAAACTGAGGAGTCTGCAGAGAATAGAGAAAGGGAGGGAGTTGTTGCAGAAGTTGCTCCAAGAACAGGTTGCTATGGTAGCTGAATGAGAATTCTGTAGACTCTGCACACTTGACACTTGACATCCTATATTATTAGGATATACAATTCCAAAGAACAGCGATGGAGAAACAGAAGATCTTAACAAGTAACTTAAAATAAAGCCAATGAAATGTGATTTCTTGAGAATCTCTTAACCATATCTTCAGCTCATATATCCTTATGGCTGCACTTTATCTTAGACCTTCATCAGACAAATGTAATTTATGAAATATGATAGTTTTTGTGCCATGCAAAAAAATGGCTATGTTAACTGCAAGAACATCTATATTTCCAAGACATTGGAAGATATAACAAAGCTGTCAAGCACAAGCCAAAAAATAACTATTAAATACATATATCATGCACAGGTTATAGCACAAATATAAGCGCATTTATGACATTTATAATAATTCTATATCATATTCATCTACAAACAAACAAAACCTCCCATCTCTAATCAGAGCTGCAAGATCTGGACAAAATCTGTGATTCTGCTGCTGCATTTTGTGACTGTGATGCCTTTCATGATATTAAATCATCACTTTTCTGAAAATAAAAAGGCTTAAAGTCTATAAATATTTTTTCAATGTATATGTTTACACCCTTCTATACAGTCCACATATTGAAAATAAGCTACATACATAGCCTGTTTTCAAATCACAGTCTTGTGATATCACAAATTATTTAAATATATCTCCTTAGTCTGGCTACAGCAGGTTATCGCTGCCAATTCATCAACATGTTTAACGGTTGAAGATTAAATTAATTTGATTACACAAAGACCACGATTCATCAGAACACCCATTAACACTTAGAGCTGTGACGGGCCAGCCGGTTAAAAACAGTGTTTGTTTAGAGGCTCATTTGACCATTGCAGCCTTCTGCAAGATCAGTATTGCAGAGTCTGATATTGCGATAACAATGACCGGTCAATATGCTGTGCATCTGTATTATACACATCTCTGTGGTGAGGGCTGATGCTGTTCAGTAGACCAGGCCTGACTGTCTCCTCAAAGTGAGCATTTGTTCTTCTGCATTACAGGGTTAATTCACTTACAAGACTTTTCCTCTCCATTAGAGAGCAACTCTACTGTACAATTTGCAGCAGTGTGTGTGTGTGTGTGTGTGTGTGTGTGTGAAAATGTGTGTAAAATGTACAGTTTGCTATTCTTTTATGAGCTATTGCAGTGTGAGCTGTGTCAAAAATAAGAAATGCCTCCATATGTGTTGTATGTGCTGTGGGATGAGTAACACATGCACACACTATGCTCTTAAAATTACTATTGTAATTGTTGGATTTGTAAAATAATGTAAAAATGTTGTGTAGTTTTTTCCAAGGAATAATAAATTATTTATATGTATGTTTTTTACAATTTCTCCAAACTTTTTTTTTTGGAATTCTGAATCAAGCATAGTAAATTGTGTATAAAACAATAGTGACATGTACATTTTACACAAACACGCTCCCACAAATTACAAAAGCAATAACCAGGGAAAAAAGGTGGTCTCATTTTTTCTGTTTGCATCTGTAAGATTGAGAGAGTGAGCAAAACAAAACACTATAGTGAGTTTTAAGCACTTCATGTTTGTACCAAATCCCATGCAGAAGTCGCAATACATTCAGTGTATCGTCCAACCCTACTTTAACAATTTTACAAGTGATAATACTGTTCAGTGAATAAGCAACATAACCCACCACGCCTCTAACCCCTACTGTACCCAATCACTGTTTTCTCATACAGTATCCCATACTGTCACCTTTCCACTTTCGTGTCCAAAATTAAATGGAAAACACTGATTCAGAAGCGAAGTGAAAGGGGCGTGAAGACATGTGCATGATTCTGTTTTTTGACATATAAGAGACCAAAGAGTCCATAGCTTAACTGGTCATTAAACGGCTCACCAGCAAGTAAATTCAATTATCCACAGAACTGGAACTTCTTTCTACTAACCTTCATCCAATCGGTGTTTTGGGGGAAACGACTCGCTCCTTCACAGCATTATTTCTTAGACGAAGTTTGACATGCAAAGATTAACGTGCAAGTTGCGCGCCTCGTCAAAAACGCGCACCGGAGAACGGCCATACCTCGGCACACAGCTCGGAGAGGAGCGGTCGATCTCCCACGTCGCGAACAGGTTCATCTGAACCGGGCGACTGGAGGAAATGGAAACCGACTTGGAGGGCTGCAGGTGTGGGGACGGGAGACCCGGACGCTGGAAACCCCCGCGCTCCGACATGCTGCTCCCGTCGAGTACGAAACCCAGAAAATACCACGTCCACGAAGACGTGATCGAAGTCAAGTCTCGCTCTCAGCTGTCCACATCTCGTGTGTGTGTGTGTGTATCACGGCACCGCCTCCTTCACGCCTCTTTCCACACTTCAGTGCATGCTAGTGTTTTTATAAAAGCACACGCACACGATCTCTGGCCTGTTTAACGCGCATGTTTTTACGCACACTGAGTGAAAGCTGTTGAAGATCCCCTGGAAACAAAACGGCGCGCGATAACCTTGTCCAGGAGCACGCGCGCGCCTGCAGTATGTCTTATGCAGAGCACGACGATCCCTCAAACGGGCTACCACACGGGCCAGAGTCTGACACGGTGCTTAAGAAACGCTCAGGGTCTCGAACACTGCACGGCTGTGCATTCCCAGTGTCATTGCACAGTTATTTAAAAAATGTAAGCAACATCTCTCTCTCTCTCTCACACTCTCTCAGACAGGAACAGGAGGAAAAGGGAAGGAAATGACATCACGTCCTGCAATCCTCTGCTTTGGGGATCACAGATGACGGTTCCAGTACAGAAGTGTAGGGCCAGCATGCTTATTATTTCTTTAAAATCGAGCTCCTTTCAAAAATTGCGGTGTAATTCAGTTGCTGAGATGTGAACAAAATCACTCTGCTTTGTGTGAAAATGGTGCACTGTTGAAAAAATTAGTCACTTGTATTTTCTTCACACCCATGGTGAGTGGAATCAAATGGTTGCTATGGTTGCAGTGCAACTGCATCAATTGTATTTACACAAATGATTATATGGAACATAGTGGTAAATTATTTTATGAAATCTCATTAAATAAATGTCTCGTCACGTTTGTAATATTTCATGTAATGTCCTGCAGCACTATGTGCTGTTTATTCCACTTTGTTCCACTACTTTTGACCCTGAAGACAATGGGGGATAGTAGCTTGACACCCTATCAATTGCGCTCTCGCTCTCTCTCTTTCTCTCTCTCTCTCAGAAGTAGGTCAGATGTAAGTATAAGGTCAGATGACAGTCATGCTGCTGTAGTTTGCTACTGCTCCCTGGTGGTGAAAATGTGGAATAATAGTGCCTCGTATCAACATCATTGCTTATAGGTTCCTAACCATGGTCCAGAAGGTCCCCTGCTCTGCATTTTGTCGTTTCTCCCTTTCCTAACACACCTGATCCAACTCTTTACCAAATCAGTGAGCCAGTACTGAAGAAGCAGGTGTGTTAGACCAGGAAAAACTAAAATATAGTTTATAGTAAAATAGAAATTTACCCAGTTTATCAAATAGCAACCAGTGACAACAGGGAGGGCCAGATGAGCTGCAGCCAGGAGAAAGGTCGCAAAAACAACAACAGTCAGGTTAAGAAAACAACAGAAACAATAGCAGTGGCTCAGCCTTCACATAAGACAGATAGTTATTGTATTTATCATCGTCAGGCAGGAGGATTTAGAATCACATGCTCTTTTTAGGGTCTCTAGAAGTAAATGATGGGTAAACGCTGAGTAAGAGGTACTCAACTGTGTTTGATAACTGACTGCTCTGCTGAGTGTGTTTAATCTGTAGGGGTGTGGTGCATGTCTCAACACTACAGCTATCTCTGAAGAAGTGCCAGTCACTTATAGGGAAATGTAATTATGATATTATAGTGTATAATAATAATATACACTAATATTAGAATTTTAATAAGGCCTGCCTGAAAAATAGAATTTGTGCTTTATTCTTCAATGAGTTCCAAAACAACTGACGTCACGTAATTATAATTATGCATTTATATAATCTGAAATCCAATCAAAATTGGGGTTTGCACAATGACCATTGGAATGAACTGGAATGAAATGAAATGGAACTTATTACACCTGACATTTCAAGATCGCCTTGAGAAGCATCGTCATAGACAAAATTAAATATTTCAAACTTTTTTTTCAGATCAAATCACAGTTTTTACAAATATAATATTTATTCATTAAAATTTGGTGTTTCACCATCCCATACAGAAACCTAAAGGAATTTTGCTGTGTCAAAAAATGGTCACATCATGGGATATTACTAGAAGACTTACTGAATTTCAGTCACAACCACAAGGGACTTCAGGGGTGTGTTTTATGATATAATTGACTACTGATGGGTTTCTTCTATTATATTAGCACAGATTTGTGCTTGTTGATTACACCATGCTGATCTTTGAGGAAAATGTCTTTGCAGAGAAATGTTTTTCAAATTATGAAAACACAATTAACAAAAATGTTACATTTTTCTTTTTAAACCGGACTCATGCAAAATAATGCCAGTGTCGGTCTTTCGCCATACAAGTTTTGTTTGTGTCACAATGTGTGGACAGTTTTTAAATATTTATTTTAAGCCTCAAAAATGGTAATGTGCCCCTCATAATGGAATTAATTACTTTCTTTAAAACATTAAATGTGGAATGGATAAAAAAGCATCACATTATTGAATCACAAATCAGATTCTCATGAGTGTGCAATTCTATGCAGAGGTTGACCAAAACCCATGGTTAAAAGTATTGTTATTTATTGGAAATATCCACTCAAGTGAAAGTCCAATTGTTTTCCCTGAAACAGCTTTGCAGAAATAAGATAAGATAAAACTTTATAGGTCCCACAAGTGGGAAAATTTCTTTGCCATGTCAGAACGTGGGCAGTACAAAGTTAAAAGCAGTAAAAAATTATAGAATAGAATAAAGAAAACAATAGAATAGAATAAAATACTATGTCAACAGTACAGTATAAAATGTACACTATACAGTCTAGAAATTGTGGACATTTGTATTATAAAATATATACATATATGTATATGTAAACTATATGTAAACTAATAGTGATATGTGTGTATAGTAGGGCATTAACAACTCCAGATTTTTTCAAGTCGACTAGTCGACTGGCTGGTGAGGACTCGCCGAGGCCGACCGGGGAGTGGAGGACGGAGCAAAGGGGGAAGAGCGGCGATCAGTCCAGGACTCTGAAAGGAGTACAGGTGCTGCCCGAAGGGACAAACGGTTTGGGGACATTTTCTTTTGTTTTCTTTTGTTTATTTTGGTGGAGTGGGCCTCTGGTGAGTAAGAAGAGGCCCAAGGACTTTGTGTAGTGCCCAAGAGGCCAGGAGCTGCCTGTGGCTGGCTGGATAGGAGAGGACGCTGGCGTTGCATGTTCGCCGCTTCTCCATCTGAGAATTACTGCTGAGAATTACTAGTTAGTCTATTTTCTAGCCACTGTCTACTATTTGCTCATGTTGTAAACACTCGAGTGGATTCTACTCCCTGGTTCACATTAGCACAACGTCTGGACCTGTTGCTACAGCGAGCCTGAAGGAATCCTACTATACAAGCCCGACCTCAGCCCACCACAGGCTGGATCTACTTATCGCTGCTGCCGGGGGTGCGATACTTTCCACACGGAGCAGCCTGGATCCACGTATCGCAGCCGCCGCAAGGGATCAGGCGCATTAGCGGATATGCTATCAAGTAAACTTTCTGCAACTTTGCGCACTACTATGTTGAGCTACTCCGCCAACCAACTGAGGAATCTCAACAACTTCACTACTTTGACAGACATATCAGTAATAAAAAAAACTTGGACTCCTTCGCCGGCCACGATATGTCCGCAGAAGTTCCCGCAGAAAGTTTGTCTACTCACAGTCTCCCATTCCGGTTCTCTGGTCGGCCACGCGAGTCTGCGCCGCTCGAACACGTCATCAGAACTCCCTCGCCTACCGGATAAATGGCTCTGGCGTCTCCATGGTAACACCTCACAGAGAGCAGGCTGGAAAACGTGGAGTGGATTTCGGCCTGTTACGGCCAGTACAAAGACTTGCTGCCTTATCGAGCATCAAAATGGAACTTTTCAACGCCCAGTCACTCACAAACAAATCTTGTCTCATACACGACCATATACGTGACAAGTGTTTGGATCTGATGTGTATTACAGAGACATGGCACCAACCAGAAACCTTCTCTGTTCTGAATGAGAGCTGTCCCCCGGGGTACAGTTACCTCCAGAAAGCTCGTAGCTCAGGCCGTGGAGGTAGCCTGTCTGTCATCTATCGTAGCACTCTGGATCTGTCCCCACTGCCTTTACCTGAACTGCTCTCATTTGAATGCCTTGCATTGAAATGCAAGCCCCCTTCACCCATGCTGCTTTTCCTTGTTTATCGACCACCAAAACCAAATCCATTGTTTATTTCGGAGATGTCCAACTCACAGCCTTTTGTGTATCTGCTGCAAATGTCATAATTTTGGAGGACATGAATATTCACGTTGACAACCCCTCATGCAGTACTGTGGCCGACTTTCTCCAGTTATTGGACTGTCTTAATTTGAGACAACTCGTCGATGTCCCTACACACACCAGGGGACACACTCTTGACGTGGTCATCACAAACTCTGCTTTTCTCACCAACTTGCAGGTCTATGACCTGGGTGTGTCCGATCATAAGGCCATTTCCATGGAACTTCCATTTTTGTCTCATTAAGCCTAAACGCCAAATACATTTCAGAAATATCAACAACATTAACCCAGACATCATGACAACAGACCTCCAGCATCTCCTGACCAAATTTTCATCAGGTGAAGATGCAGCGGACTATTATAACACCTAGCTGAGCAGCCTCCTGGACACTCATGCCCCTATCAAAACCAGAATGGTTACTTTCACTCGTTCAGCACCCTGGTTTACAAGTGCGCTACGGAAAATGAAGGCAGCTGGGCGTGTCCTTGAGCGACGCTACAAAGCCTCTAGCCTTGCTGTCCACAAGCAAATCTATCGGGAGGATATTATCAGGCGGATGAAACCTTCTACATGTTTCCTGGACCCTTTCCTAACTGCTCTGGTGAAATTACAAATATCTGCCTTAGGTCCCCTCATAACTTCAGTTATAAACCACTTCCTCCAAGCTGGTCATGTCCCTTCTGCTTTAAAAAAGGCCATCATCAGACCATTACTCAAAAAAACTACAGACCCATTTCCAATCTCCCACTTTTATCCAAAGTATTGAAGAAAGTAGTTGCTGGACATCTTCAGGACCACCTTAAACAAAACAACCTCTATGAAAAATTTCAATCAGGTTTTCATCCTGCTCATAGTACTGAAACAGCACTACTAAGAGTAACAAAAGTAACAAACCTTCTTGTGGCAGCAGATGCTGGTTCTCCCTCTCCTCTTGTTCTCTTAGACTTGTCTGCTGCATTTGATACAGTTGACCATGCCATTCTCCTTCACCGGCTGCACCATACCACTGGACTCATGGGCACTGCCTTTAACTGGTTTAAGTCATACCTCACCAATCGAACAGAATACATCTCCCTTGGACGTTCCAGATCACGCCCACACACAGTCACCTGTGGGTTACCTCAAAGGTCTGTCCTTGGCCCCATCCTCTTTATCCTCTACCTCCTACCCCTCTGTCAAGTTATCAGCCACCATGGAGTTTCCTTCCACTGTTATGCTGATGATACGCAGCTGTACATCAAAGCAACTGTGAGCCATAATTTCCTCCAACTGAACTGTTCCAAGTCAGAAGCCATCATGGTGGGTACTCCCCACCAGATTAAATCAGCATCCATAAGATGTATCACTTTCTCCGGTCATAACATTCCTCTCTCTTCATCAGTCACGAACCTTGGCATTAAAATGGATTCCAACCTCACGTTTGAATCCCATGTCAAACACCTTTGCAAGATCTCTTTTCACCACCTCTGAAATATTGCCAGACTCCACCCCACTCTCACCCAACAGGATGCTGAAAAGTTGATCCATGCTTTTGTCTCCACTAGACTGGATTACTGCAATGCTCTTCTTTGTGGGATTTCCACCAAGAGCATTCAGAGGCTACAATACATCCAAAACTCTGCAGCCAGGATCTTGATGCGAGTTCGGAAGTATGAACATATCACCCCCATTCTCCACTTACTCCACTGGCTTCCCGTCTCTGCCAGGATTGAATTTAAGGTCTGTCTCCTCACCCACAAATGCATCTATGGAAATGTGCCCCCCTACCTCAAGGAACTGCTCACCCCTCAAACCACAGCACGCTCACTCCGCTCCACTGACTCAAACCGGCTCCAGATACCTAGAACTAAAGTAAAATCAATGGGGGATAGAGCCTTCTGCTCATTTGCCCCGCGCCTATGGAATGCCCTCCCTGACACCTTAAGGGCGCCACAATCCATTGACAGTTTTAAAAGAGGACTAAAAACATTTCTTTTTCGTAGAGCTTTCACTGTTTAATTGTTTCCTGTACTTTTCCTTTTCTGTTTTAATTTCTTTCTCCTTTTCTAATCTTGTTTTTGCATAATTTGGTCTATGTAATAATTTATGCATCTTTTTTTTCTCTTTTTAAATTCTGTAGGCACTTTGAGATTGACAATGTAAAGTGCTGTATAAATAAAATGTATTATTATTATTATTTATTATTAGTCCCCCACTCTCTTTGCATCGCGATCACCCTGCCAGCATTGTCAGGCTAATTATTTGCTTGCAGGCATCGAAGACATAAGCATCTGCCTCTCCTTCTGCCTCACCACTCCTCCTCCACTCCTCTTATCCCTCGTTCTTTTCATCCCACCCCTCTCATGCATCTGCTGCAAAAAAACAATGGTTAAATGAAATTTTATGAAAGATGGAGAATCAGAGCGAGTGAGAGAAAGGGGGATTGAGGTAGAGGAATTGAGCCAGATTGTTTGTGAGGACTAGATAGATGTATTATATTTGAGAGATGAGGAGAATTCTTAATGAGAGAAAAATGGCTGAAGACAGACAAAGAGAGAGAGACTGAGAGGCTTATATGGTTACTCATACTGTGTTATCTATAAAAATGGACAACAGTACCCAGCAAACATTTGGACGTGTAAAGGACGTTGAAGACATCCCTCTGACACATCCAGTCATGAAAAATAGTTCCAAAATGAAAGTTGAGCCGACGTCTTTGACATTACCTGGACGTGAACAGCACAACTTTTTTTCAACGCCCCTGGACTTCTAAATGTGTCATCTTCTGTATGTCTATACTATGTGTTAATTTAATTTTAGTACATAACATTTCACATAAAATAGCCACACACCCATTTTGTAACATCGTGAAAAGGCAAATCTTGTCTTGAGGGTTTAGACAACTTAAAAGTTCTAAAAGGGTCCAAAATCAGTCTAGTCAGACCTGAATGTCTACAATAACTTTTAACCACGTGTACATTACAAACAATAACACATTGTTTATGGACTTAGAATTAGGCCTTTCTAATTTACTACAACATAGTTTGTGCAGATTACATTTTTTTCCAATGTCTTCAACTTCAAACTATTGTAGTTATTCTAAGTATGAAGCAATTTTCTCAAAGCTTTACATTAATTTTAAGTAGCCATTATTCAAACAAGAACA
>JBBPCY010072975.1:0-10633 GCA_037974405.1 Brachyalestes nurse
CAAAAAGTTGATGTGACTGAAAAAAGCAGATCTGAAATCAGCATGAAAAACTGGTTTAGAAAAGTGTGTTGTGGTTTCTGATGATTACAAAAAATAATTGTTGACCCGTGTTATCAGTCAACCAAGATGTCGATCAGCCAAGGTGTGTTTTATTGTGCAAATTTTGCTTCTTCTTTACCTACTGGGCCGGATGTGGTTCAGGACACAGTATGACTTTCTGTGAGCTATAAAAAAAACAAACAAAACCAACCAGGTCTAGTACTGACAGAGGAGGGCTGATCTTGGATCAGGTTCTTCTGTATTTATTCTACACCGTTCTAAACCCATTCTGCGTCCTAAACCACATCCACAGGTCTGGACCGCCTCGTTATAGAACCGGGTGCTGGGTTTAGGGAAGTTACAGGTGTGTATTTATGGAACAGATTTGGACTACTGACCTCTAGTGTTTGGCACATTAGAGCCCCGTAGCTGTAGTTCTACACTAAAGAGACTTTTAGACTCCAAACGTTGCTGATTTACTACATTCGAACCTTATATCGAACCTTCAGCTGCAGAACACACATGATGTTATATAATTTCTATCTGTTAGCACCCAAATGAGGATGGGCTCCCTGATGAGTCTGGTTCCTCTCAAGGTTTCTTCCTATTGCCATTTAAGGGAGTTTTTCCTTGCCACTGTCGCTGTCACCCTTGTCTTGCTCATTTCATTCACACACATTCATACACACACAATTTTTTCTGTCATTCTGTGAAGCTGCTTTGTGACCATGACCATTGTTAAAAGCGCTATATGAATAAAATTGAATTGAATTGAATTGAATTGAATTACGCTCGAAGTGAGTGGGAAATTAGATTTTTCGTCAGACTGTTCTTCTAAATGTAGAAGATATTTGTTTTTTCTCGGACTATTTTTTAAAGACAGCAGTAAATAAACGGTAAAAACCTCTAAAGAATGCGACAGCCTACTTTGTGAAACTGATACATGCGAAATAATCGTGATAATCGTGAAACCGCAATTATTTCCCAGACGATAACCGTGCCGTCAAAATCTATAATCGTGACGTCCCTAAAGTTTAATTCACTACGAAATCAAACCCCTTTAAATTTAACTCTTAAAATTAAATTTATTTTATTCATTTCCAGGAAATGAAGGAAAATTGAGAGGACAAAGTGCACAGATCAAAGCTGATTAAGGGGTAAAACTGCTGAATTTTTCAATTTTTTCAAATTTGCCCCTTAAATAACAGAACCTCCTGAATTAACACCTTAAATGTAAGATGAAGGAGGTTTCACACTCTTGCCTTAAATCTAATTTTAAGGTAAAATTAAGGGATCTGTTCACAAATGAACGGCCACTTCATTCAAATGAAGGGGTTTGGGGTATTTTCAGGGGTAAATTAAGGTAGAGTTAAACACATTTTAAGTACATTGTGTTTCGTAGTGATTGCTTAAAATTAAAAATCACACAAATGGCAGATATTAAATAAAATGTCACTGTTTTTGATATATAGGACTCCAGGCCCAGCTTTAGCCCTGCCGCCACGCTGCCAGCAGCAGGCTTAGCAGTATTATTTAAGGGAAGCCGCCATTGTTATTCTAGCTGGAGTGATGTGGAGCCTGTTTATGGACGGTGATGTCTCTTCCCACAGACTAACAGTTTTCTAAGTGACTCTTTTCCATGTGGAAAATGCATCTGTGTGGCGACTGCATGGTCCCTCCACTGCCTTCACCCTGACGGGAACGAAGGGGGTCCGTCTCTTAGCCGCAGGGACGCCAGCGGCCACCATAAAATGGGAGTAATCTCCCGCTGCTGTGTTCGAGGGCCCGGCTCTGAAGAATCCAGCTGCTAAATTAATCCAGCACCTAGTGGAGTGACTTACGGCATTCCTGACGCCTGCTCTGTCCCGGGCTGGGGCCTGGAGGGCGAGAGCGGGAGAGGGGCCGAGGGGAGGGGGAGGAGAGTGGGCTCGACCCCCCTGTCCGGTTTACGGCTCCCAATTGGTGGGTTGGCTTTCGACTCCTGCTTCCTGTCGTATCCTCTCAGTTCGTGTCCAACTCTCACGCCATCTCCTTTGAAGACCCTTTCCCCTGCCTTGTATCATTTATCAACTTTCTGTTTTCCACAGTTTAGGTGGGGACGGGCCGGAGAAGGTGGAAGGGCGCTCGCGGCCGTTGCTGCCGTTGGCCAGACTCAACAGGCAGCTGAGGCAGATTTTAGCTGTCAGGGAAGACAGAGAGCCGGTGGGATTCTGTTTCGCCCGGCCGCTTCACAGGGAAACCTACCCAGCAGCTCCTTTTGGGTCTGGCTGTGTTTAGTTCGGGAGTTTCCTTCTTTACAGGTGGAAGAAAAGCAACTCTGCAGCATGAAACAGGCCTGGGACAAGAGCGTTTTTGAGAATGGCCAGGCGAAACAGATACAGCCAGGAGCTGGCCATGTGGATTCTGGAGCAGCAGCTTCTCTTGACCACCTCCAGAGGTAAGACAAGGCTGTCCTCTCAGTCTTCTGTGGATTCATTTCAAAATGAGCCTAATCCACACGGCTCAGTCCAGGAGGCTTTATTTACACACACAGTCGGAATCAGACTCTGAAAACTTGACTGATCCCAGAGGAGATTGCTTATGTGATGACTGCCACAACACACAAACGGAGAGGCACAAGAATAACGTAAAATAAATTAGAATAAGTCTAAATCAAATCTAAACAAAATTCTAAATCAAAATCTGTAGAAAGACAACCACCACAATATGAATAGACTCTGCTACACACAGAAATGCTTGGTATAGTATCTACCTATAAGTAACGCAGCTGAGTGGAAAACTATTGATTCAAATGGCTGTTTGGATTAAGATGCTGCAAGATATTAGAAAATCAGTAGTAATTAAGTAATAAGTAATGAAAATATTGACCAAACATTTGGTTTACAGCTCTAAGTGGTGAAAAGAATTGAAAGACGCGATCCTGCTGTTTCTGAAAGCTCGCACCTTTTTACCGTCGGCCCTGGATGTGCGTCGTATCCGGGGTCAACACAAAAAAAAAAGATGGATGGATCCTGTGAGCTCAGCAGCCAAAAAATCAATTTCACCGTTTCACCAGATCTGCTCCCAGCAGGGCCAAGTTCAGCACTAACACACACTTCCACACATTTATCTTCATTTATGTGTGGTGCTTTTTATACTGACTGTATCACAGTTTCTTGTGTTGAACGTTTTTTAACTGTAAGTTCATTTATTAAACCAACAGGTATTTATTTAATATTCATTTATTTATTTATTTTTTACTGTTTTGTGGTGGACAGACTTAATTTCTATAAAAATCCAGTCATCGCACTAAGATCACCGATATTTAACTGATGCTAATTTAGAGCTTTAGTAGTAAGAAAACATGACAACAAACCAAAAATGACCGTCAGAAAACACTGAACACCTTTAATACTCCTTTCATTTAAGGAGAGGAAACAGCTACAGTAGTGTTCAGCATTGTGCTTGAAAAATGGCATTTACTATTCAAATGATCTTCTCTGTTTTAAAACTACATTAAAAGTAGTATATCAGATTTTTATTGCAACCAACAGATAGTTTATTAGATTAAAACAGTTTATTAGGTTAAACCATTCTTATAAATAGTATATACACAACAGTATACCACAGAACAGTATACCAGTTTATACAGAACTTAAGGTTGTATGCAAAAGTTTGGGCAAACCTGTACAAATTACAAATATTTTGTGTCATTTTGTGTAATTTCTAGCTAAAATAAGTACAGGTCCTCTCCAGAGATCGCACATGGTGATGTGTAGGATCCGCTTATATATCATTTAAAATACTGGAAATAATATATTACATAAAAGTTAGTCTATTCGAAGGTTATGACACAGTTAATAGCTATTTTCTCCAATATATTATGCTCTGCAAGTAAGTAGAACTTGCAGAAAAGTGTCATACTGAAGTGGACACTGTAGGGACGTGCTCTTATTTTCAATATTCTGTACTTTTGAATACGATTTAAATGCACGGCTGCTTCGTAAGTGCTTTGCAAATTCAGGGGTTAAAAAGTTGGACCTAAATTAGAACAACATTTGGAGAGCAGTGGACGATCGGTTGAAAAACCTAAAAGCTGAATAGTTTGGTGCGTGTTTTCTGTTGGTCTGGCGCAGCAGCACAGTTTTAAATTACTGACAGAAGAGTCCGACAGAGACAAAGCTGACAGAATTCCTTCCAAATGCAGGATATGAGAATGTCTGAAAAATTCCTTTCACCCCCTCCCATCTGCTGCACGTTAAATCTATTATGAGCCGACCAGCTGGGAGGAGCAGCGCGACTCGACCGAACCCTGATCCCAGGAGGCCGGACTGCTGTGTCCGGATATTTACATTCACCATGAAACACAATGTACTTAAAATGTGCTTAATTCTACCTTCATCTACCCTGAAAATACACCAAGCCCCTTCATTTAAATGAAGTGGCTGTTCATTTGTGAACCGACCCCTTAATTTTACTTTAAAATCATATTTAAGGCATGAGTGAGAAAACCCCTTCATCTTAAATGTAAGGCGTTAAATCAGGAGGTTCTATTATTTAAGGGGCAAATTTGAAGAAGTCAGAGGAAAATTTAGTAGCTTTACCCCTTAATCTGTGCACTTTTCCCTTAATTTTCCTTAATTTCCTGGAAATTAAGGTAAAAGTTAAGGTCATTTTAAGGCGTAAAATTAAGGGGCTTGGTTTCGTAGTGATTTGAGCTGTTCGCTATATTAGAGACTTAAAACTCATTTTTTTGCCAATAAGGCAAAACTTGAACATTAAACAAAGAGAGTGATTTTGGGAAGCTCTGACTAAAAGTGTTGGTGTGTGATCCGCGGATCTCCAGATCAAGCCGTTTTGGTGTGAAGCACATTTTGGCCGACTTGCGTTTTTGATGAAGGGTTTTTATGACGGTTAAGTGTTTTCTTTGAACCTTTTTGGTGTTGTTTCGGTCACATTCGCGCTGTTTCCGCTGCTTTTCTCGAAGATATCGATGGCTCTGAAGGCTACATTCTGTTCTTTGCGAGCTTCAGTGGGGTCTCAACATTGAGACTTGCACGGAGAAAGTGGCGAACCTCAATACTCTCAGAGGTGAAGCTGCCATATATGTTGCTGCACCAGAAAGTGAAAGGCCCTGTGCCCATTTATGGCCTCGGCTTCTGCCGATTCTATTTTAACGCAGCAACAAGTGATGGATTCGGTTTTGACTGACACACACACCCCTCTGATTTACTTTCCCATTTCCCTGATTTGTGAGTGTGTGAGAGCGAAAAGGGAACCTGACGAATGACGTATCGAGTCTCTTCAGCGCCGGCCGTTTGCTCAGAGCCGCGGAACACAGTGTGCTGGCCTTGTGATTTATTTTGTGACATTATTTGAATGTGGAGGTATAATTAACCATTTGTCCTTTGCTTTTGTCATGGGTTTAAGACATCAGTCCTCTAAGATGAGTTTCTTTCGGCCGACGATTTGAAAACACACACGGCTTGCAAGATTGTAAATGAATCTTCTTTGAAACAAAGGCAAAATAAGATCCTTTATTTTAATCTAAATTGAAAAGCGTACGCCAGAAGCTTTGCATTCATCTTCAACATTTAAACACTGGCACTGAGGAAAGTATCAAATTGTGTCTTTAAGTTTTTTTTTTTTAATCAGTTCGGCTCGATTTGTTCGATTCTCCGATATTCTCAAGCTTCATTTACGGTTAGGTTTGCTTTTCTTATTAGTTCTGGCTGGTTTTATATTAGTCAGTGCAGTGTAGAGTGGAGTACTGTAAAAAGTAAGCATCAAAATGAAGTATTTTAACCTGTTTTATGCAGTTAATTGAACATCTAGAAGAATAATGTGCTGTCACTATGTCAAATTACGCGTTTTGTAGATTTTCCGTGTTAAAATAAGTCCACATAACTTCGGCACAGGGCCAAATTCTGATGTGTTCATTCTGTTTTTTTTAATTCAAATTCAGCTAATAAACAGTAATTGTGCATTAAAACGCCCAGAAGAGTGTCTCTGTAGAGGATGTGGCTGTTTATATGTGGAAAATCAACAAAACCTGAAACAGATGTGTGACCAAACCTAAGACTGAGATGAGAACTTGTATCCACCAACTGTGCAACATTTAATATTGAAACTGTATTGAAAATACTGTGCAATCACATTACTCTCAATTCCCACATCCACTAGAACATCATTACTGTGCAATACCCCACACTGCACATCACACTGTATATAAAACCTTATTTAGTTCTTTATTCTTTTCCATATGTATATAGTGCCTCAGAGCTTTTGGCACCATTTATTTTATCTCATTGTACATGTGTATAATGACAATAAAGGGCATTCTATTCTATTCTATTCTATTCTATTCTATTCTATTCTATTCTATTCTATTCTGTTGTTTTCCAAGGTTTAATTGTCAGGTTTTGAATACAAGGCAGATTGGCTGTAGAATTTAAACTTAGTTCTCATTGTTCTACCGCTTTCTCGTGATGGAATCGTCTACATCTGTTTATCATCCTGGACAGCTGGGTTCATATTAGTATCGTTTAGTGAACCAAAGTAGTTTATTTTTATTAAAAAGAGCGATTCTTGCAGTAGTTATTCTGTTGTGCCCTCCTCTAGTCGTCGTTTACTCACGAGCCTCTGTTTGGCCGGCGCTTCATTCGTTGAAATAAAGAATTTCACAGCTGTGTGAGCGAGGTGTCCTCTCTGACAAGTGTTTTGATCAATTGCGCTGTAAGCTGCGCGAGCGGCCGCATTAGCGAAGCATTGTTACAATGTTTCCAGGCCGGATTGTCGGGATTTTTTTGGCGCTTTGTGCATTGTGCTACCTCGCTTTATCTCTGTCTCTTTCTCTCATCCGCTGCTCCCCCCAGCTGCTCCCTCTATATCACCCTGCCAGCGCCGCGGCCTGGGGGAGGCGGGCCGTGTCCTCCAGGGTGGACGAGGGCTCAGGGGCCGCTGACAGAGAGAAGCCGCTCTAAACCTCAGCGCTGCGGGGCTGGCGGACCAGGCTGGTCTGAGACGGGGTTCCTGCTGTCACAGACAAAGTCTTTATTATACAAAGGCACCAATGCACTGTGATGCTTTGGTTTTGATTTTGTAACATTATAACCAGACAAAAGTAATGGGACGGCTGACCCCCGCGAAAACCAGCCGAGACGTAGAGCTGCGTGCTGCTTGCACTCACGGGCACAAAAAAGCAACAAACTTTCAAAATGAAAGGATAAAAAAATACTGTGTGATAAATAGTTGTCGGCGTTAAGTAAATAATGCGTTAACCTGAAAATAACACGTTACCATGCCCAGCCGTATATATATATATATATATATATAGTGTATAGTATAGTGTAATTTGTACTAAGCATTTTCTGGAGAGTTTTATTGATGTGTTTGATTTATTTGTGTCTGTGCAGTAATCTGATTCTGACTGTGTGTATGTATGTGTATATATGTATGTATGTATGTATGTGTGTGTATATATATATATGTATGTGTGTGTGTGTATATATGTGTGTATGTATGTGTGTGTGTATATATATATATGTATGTATGTGTGTATGTATGTGTGTATGTATGTGTGTATATATATATATGTATGTATGTATGTATGTATGTATGTGTGTATGTATGTGTATATATATATGTATGTATGTGTGTATGTATGTGTATATATATGTATGTATGTGTGTATGTATGTGTGTATGTATGTGTGTATATATATATATGTATGTATGTATTTGTATATATATATGTATGTGTGTATGTATGTGTATATATATATATATGTATGTATGTGTATATATATATATGTATGTATGTGTATATATATATGTATGTGTGTATGTATGTGTATATATATATGTATGTATGTGTATATATATATGTATGTATATATCGCGGGGTTACGTTCCAAGAGCACCTGTGTATAGTGAAAACCCACAATGTTGTGCTGTGGTAAAAAAATGCCTAAAAATGCCTATTTTTATAAATCATAAATACACCCCCAAATATGCTCCCAGAACACTTTAATTTCATTTTAAACTCAGCTTAATACATTACCCTGAAATAAAATGTAAAGGTAAACCCGTATCCGGACTGTACAGTTTACACTGAACTCCTGCAGTGCTAGAAAATACAGTAATAAATTCATTTAATGTAGAGTAATAGAAATACAGGGCTTTAAGAAGAACAAAATGAAAAACACGGGAACGTTCTCGGATTGGCTGCTTTGAAACCTCCCCTCTCTGAGTACAGCGGTATTTCACCATCCCCAGATGGCTTTCTTTGTGTTTCTCTATACAGTACCAAAAAATGTATATTTTATATGGAAATGTGGCTGAATTTCCGTTAATATTTAAGTTACAAAATTTGTAAATTATATTTTTCTTAATCATTTAGCAGTAAAATGCCTGAAAAATTCTATATTGCCACGGAAAATGCTGTGATGTCCGGGCCCTCGTGCAATATTGCAATAATCCTTGGCAGATTTGCTGCTACCATCCACCACTGAGTGAACTGACATTTTTGTTTACACTGAGGGGTTGATCTGAGTTTCTAATCACGGGGCTGACAGACTAAAAGACAACAGGCCAAACGGCTGATTGGCACTGTGCAAATAGTCCCAGCTGGATCTGCATTCAACTACTCCTGAAGTACTTCTGAATGAAACCCAGGTCCAGGAGTTTGAATCCTGGTGAAATCTGTTGAATTGTATCGTGGTTCTTAAGGTTCTGAAGGTTGAGATTACGGAGAGTCTTGCTCTCTCCCTTTCCCTCGACCTTGGCACGGCCCACGCTTCTGCAGAAGTCGCTGAAAGAAGGGCTGGAAAGCATGTTGCTCGTTCCTCCGCTTCTTCCGTTCTCAAGACGCCGTCGGATAGGGTTGCCTTTTAACGTTCTCGGAGATTCAGTTTTGATCGAGTGTTCGGCTTCGTTTTAGAACAGAACAGCTCGCCGGAACAGGGCTCCATGCTACATCAGAGGGATTTTTTTTTCAAAATCTCTGCATAATTAAATAGTCAATATGTGAAAAAGTTCTAGAGAAACTTGCTGAGTCAGAACTGTTCACGTGTCTTGCTTCACTGCTGGGTCTGGACGGTAAATAAGTGGCTTTTTGTTTGTGTTTTTTAACCCCTTATATATAGTGCATCTTATGTATTTTATATATACATATATGTATAATATATACGATTATGTAATTAAATCGCACAATCCAAGACACTCTGCACACCATTTGCACTTTATCTACGTTGTATATTTAACGTTGTACATATTTTTATTTGTTTATATTTGAATCGAATCTCATTGTATTGTGTGCAGTGACAATAAAGGCATTCAGTTCAGTTCAATTGAGTTCAATGAACTCTTTCACATCAAGGTACTTTGAATGACTGTATATCTCAAAGACGGAATTATGTAGAACATACAGAAAATTTGCCTGAGTGATTTGATCTTGGCTGGATCATTAACTCTTAAGTATTTACTCACATTTGACCTGAAATTGTTAAGCCTCGTTCACCCACACAACGTAAAAAAGAGACGTGTGTTCAAATTTCAGTGCATTAACAGGGACCACACACTGTTGTGTTGATTTAAACTCAGTAAATGCGGCGGTAGTGTGAAGACTGGGCTGGAAAAATCATCTTTTTACTCAGATATAACTGTAAAAATGAGTAATAAAAGGTCTAAGAGCATTTAACTGGTTAAAATTCTTGTACATTGCTTAGCTTAGCTTGCCATGTTTATTCACTGAAATGTGATTTTCTCTCATTTGTTGTGGCTGCTTGCTTTGTTTGCCATGTGGAAGCCGTCAGCTCTTTTGATCTTTGGCCTTTCAAAGCCGAGGCTGTCTTTTTAAGGTCTGGGCGGCGTTTGAGAAAACATTCGTTGTTCCCTCGCCGTTCTGCTTCAGCCGCCGCTTCCTACGAGCATCTAGCAGTGCTGTCAGATGCAGATTCAACACATTAACATAGCGAAAAGGTGTAAGGCTTTGGCTTCGGTTGCTGTCAACCACTGATGACCTATTTGTGGTGACTCTTAGTTTTCCCTCTGGTGTCCCCAGCATTGTGTGTTTGCTGCTGCAGTGTTGTTGCTCGGGGCTCTGAGCAAGTGTTCATTGCCGTGTTGACACGTCGAAGCAACTGGGCTAATCTTTATGTTAAACGACTGACAGTTTTGTGGCAACAGCATGTGGCTTTTTTTGATGAGCTCCCCACACAGCCCCACTGCTCCATGCTGCTTTAATATGTTGATGCTGCTCTTGTTTATTGCGTTGTAAAGACTCCTTTTAACGCTACATCATTGCTGCCAATCATTCGAATCTACTTCAGTGCAGGTCGTCCATTGGACTCGGGATGTAGGAGGACAATAGTGTGAGAGATTAGGAGGACAATGGAAGGGACTCATGAAGCGATGAGACGGTTGCAGGGGCGCAGATGGGGGGGGGGACGGGGGGGATGTGTCTCCCCTCAGACCTGATCCGTCCTCCCCCATACCTCGCTCCGTCCCCCCCTGAAGCAAAGATGATGTAGTGATGAATAACTCATACTCCTGTTTTAGGGGCTGTAGAACGTTTTCTTTTGTAAATCTTCTTTCGCAAAACCGAACATACTGCT
>JBBPCY010072976.1:0-10633 GCA_037974405.1 Brachyalestes nurse
TAATATATGGTAATATAGTAATATATAATAATAGGAACTCACCCTATTCCCAATCACCCTATTATCAAAATATCCAGCTCTCCCAACTACAGTTATAGTCAAGGCAGTCTTGGACAATATTTTCCATCATTTAGATGTGTAGTACAGTTCTAGACTTAACCCCATCCTGGAAACAAACCCCTGGTGTTTCGTCAAAGGCCTCAGAAGAAATATTACATGCTGCCAGGTCCTGAATGTGTTTACTGAGCACTTTAACCAAATTAAAGCTTACCTCTTACATCTTGACTGGATCTCCATATTCCATCTCTGGTCAAATCCATTGAGGGTTAGTACGGATGAGCTCACGGTTCCTTTTCTTGAAGCCACCTGGTGAAGACACTGTTAACCCTGGGCTAGTCAGTTACAGCAGCTATCAGAGGTGGCACAATGAAAGTAGAAATCCATATGTGAAGCACAGAAGGACAACAGACAGCCTAACGAAACAGATGCAAGAGTCAAACAGAGTAGAAGCATGGGTCGGGGCTAGTGAGCGCACATATTGGTGCAGCCAGCTGGTGTCCGGTGGCAGGCAGATGAAATGGAAACGGTCATCAGCTATTTTGGTTTTTGGGAGCATAAGCGCTATTACTGTCCACTTATTACCTGTCAGCCCCCTAAAGAGACCACAGCAGCTATTCGCTTAGAGCCAGAGCCGGCCTCCTGTCTTCCCTGCTGTCTTCCCTTGGGCTGTTTTGGTGAGTGAGTCTGGACGAGTGACTCATTTGTCTCTTGCAAACAGGCAAGTCAAATATAGCCCCTTGCATCACTCCAACAAGTGTCGCAGCTTTAAGTGTAGAATGAGCAAATGGAATCTGATTAGGCCTGGTTATCACTCCCACTGGCTATGCTTGGTGGTATAAGACTCTTTGTCTGAAAAGAAAGATTTCTGCTTCTTCTAACTCGAGTCAGTGGCTTTTTAAAGAAAGAAGCTGTGAGTGCTTATCATCTTAATTGCAATGGGATGTTGCATATTTTATATTTTAATGATTCTCTCCAACGGCCCGGCTCAAAGTTGTTAGACCATGCCCTACTTTACTGCTCTACTGTACCATGCCATGTAATCTATGCTGCTCTATTTCAAGCATCATGTATTTCTTACAGTCACGACCCGCTCCTCTTTCCCTGACACCTTTCACACCACAGGAGGGTCTGGCGAATGCATGAAAGTGGTCAGTGTAGGCAGGGACAGGCCACACACTACATTTCTTTTGTGAGAACTGTGTTCCACGCTAACAACACAATCCACAATAGTGTGAGTACCTCAGAGCTATTCCTCCACTGGGAAAGTCCCCATATAACACATGGGGCAGAACTGGAGAGCTTTTACTGTCTGATTATGCCTACCTCCTAGGCTGGAAGGTCAGAGGGGGTGGGGGGAGCAGGCAGAAGGCCCTCTACCCTTAGCAACTGAGCCTGGTCGTTTCCAAAAGGCTCTTGTGTCAAGTCCCCACAGCGTCTTATTCCAAGCAGGCACGCAAGTCTATAATAGGACATCTGGACCACAGCAAATTCCCCCACCGGAGCTCTGGATGGAAGCATGGATGTGCGTGGCGCATTTCAGATGATGGACGTCCACACATGGGTCGGCAGTGCAGCAGGAGGGTCATGCCGTCATTCACAGCCGCTGGAGGCTGCAGAACGGCTTGCCTGTGACCCAGTGGCCTGGCCATTGGATGCTGGTGGTTGCTGACCTCAGCACTTCACATTTTCACTGTGCATCGATTATTCTGTCAGGTAACACTGCAAACAGTTCCTTCCCAAACTAGGAAAGGGCAATTCATGAACAAATACAGTAACTACAGTAGCTACTTGCAAAGAATTCCTTGGGGCATCTGGTGGCCCGGTGGGCTCTGCAATCAGAAGGTCATGGGTTTGAATCCCAGAACTGTCAGTGGCACCACTAAGGTATCCCCGAGCAAGAGCCCCGGTCGCTGCGTCACTGGCTGCCCACTGCTTCACTCGGGTGCTGTGGTGTGTTCATGCGTGACTATAAGGGAAAAAAGAAGAACGAAAAAAAATGATGCCTTATGTGACACCGACATAACCATGCAATAAAAAGATCATGGCAGATTTTGTCCAGTAACAATCCGGTGTCCATTACCTGTGACCATATTAACAGATACTACGTGAACCTTAAATTAGCATGTGACAAACTATTATGGCCTCCATCATGACAACTACCCACAACGGTGACATGATACTGTTATAATAAATGACACAATCTGCAGTTGCAACTCATGACAGTTTATAATATCTTCAATGACATTTTTATTGTGCAGCTATTGTGCTGTTTCATTCAAGTAGTATTACCATATAAAGATATGAAGACTACCTACCTAGAGATTTCATTAAATATGCATGAGCATTAAATGATGTATTTATTAAGCAAGATTTGAGTATTTATTCACCATATGATCAAAATCTTCCAGACAGATATGATCTTGGCAATGACACTTTATAACAGTGTTATAAATAAAGCAAATGTCCTTCACTTGAATTTATGGCCCCTTATTTCAATTTCATTTAGTTCGTAAAACATCTTGCGAATTCTGACACAAGATGTATTATTCAAAGCTTATGAATGTCTCATGTAGCCTCTATGTACACTGATACACTAATCCACGTCCGAGGTGAAGTGAGGACACAGTTACTGACCCTTGAGCATGTCTGGAATTGTGCACAGCATGAATCGATGCCACAAAGGATCCGTATCATGTTCTGCGTAGCATCCTATGAAAAATTCTCTCATAAAACACTTCTAAACGTGCCACATGCATGATTTTATGTCTGGTTTGCAAAAAAATGCTCTTCTAAATCCCAGAACACTTCCAGAATGATCCACAACAGCATCAAAGTGCAGACAAGGAGGAATCTCAGCTAAAGCCACTACGCAAAAAGGTCTGAGCACCATGATTAAAGCTGACCCGTTATGTCGTAAATGGCTCTTTAGCTTTGACAGGCCAGACAGATTAATCACAGCCATCTGGAATATAAACAGAAACAGGAGCTCGAACACATGGGCCCCGGTAGGTTCCCTACATGTAAACAAACCATCTTGTGACTCAGGTATTGTGTGCAGTTTTGATGAACCAATATCTGCTGTAGATGTGTGTGCTTGGGGTGAATGGGGATGAGTTGCATTTAGAAAGCAGCTGAACCTCTAGACACGGTGACATGTGGCTCAGGGCTGGCAATACAGAGCAGAAATTCCTGGAACTCAAGTGCAGCTGGCAAGGGTGCGAGCAATATGTTTATGTAACGCCAAAAGATACAGGATACCAAAAGACATGAGATCGCTGCTGGACAAACTAAACACATATCCAGACTTTTAGGTGGGCTGATTCGATAAACACGTGACTCAAGTAATGTGCTCAATTTGTGAGGGGTGTTATTATAGCCAGAATTTGTGGAGCCGCAATAAATTCGAAAAATGCTGCTATTTATTATCCATGGCTTGATCTGGACACCCTTTCCCTGAGAGCAGGATTCGACATTATTTACCAGTACCAACACACCACATAGGTTGGCCTGCTTGAACAGGCCCACAAATATCCCAAACATGTGTTAACACCCCTTTATCAGTCCTCTCTCTGGGCTATTTTTGACCCTGCAGGGGCGTAACCCCTGGCTTTACTAGCACCAAAGTATTTCAGGCAGCTGAGATACAAAGCTGGGCCATTATTCAATCCCTGGCTTTCACAATGAACAACTTCTGAAACACATTAGCAGCTCAGTTAATCACACCTTATCCTGCTAACTGTTGCTAATCTGAATAACAAGCTGAATTTGAGCTCAAAACAATGTTCAAATTATGTGATGGATAAAAAGTATCCATTTCCGTTCTGTGACACAAATAATTAAACATCATTTTGAATACTGAAATCTAATCATTAGTAATAATTAGAATAATAGAAATATTCATGCATTTAAGACCATTACAAAGTAATTAGTAATCTGAAGGCCTAGTGTCTGGGTTATTATAGAGTTGGCCCTGTGATCAGAAGGTCATTGGTTTGAATCCCAGGACTGCTAGTGGCACCTCTGTGTTCTGAGCCCTTTCTATCACAGCCAGCATGAACTATATCAGCACTTCTCACAGTGTTCCGTACACATCAGAACAACATTGTACTTGTTCAAAATGCACTGAGGATAAATCCTGTTATTTGGATGTTCATCTGCGTTTGGTATCATAAATAATATTGAATATCAATGATTTTTAAAGTATTATTTACTGGACAAATGCTAAAGGCAACAACTAAATTACATTAGTTTCCTTTCCCCTCTATTTTTCTGAAAAAACAAGACCATGAACGGCCTCCAGTAACCCCCAGACCAGTGACCACCCAAGAACTGGCGGAGCAAACCAGATACTCAGAGGTCTAGCGTTTAGCCACATGGGAGGGCAAAGGCCATGTGAGTGGACTGTTCTGATAATAGTAAAAGTGAAGGTCTGGTTGGCATGCTCTGATACAGAAATAAACAGAGAAGCTTCTGAGGTGTGATTCAGCGCTCCCTTGGGCTGCCACAACTGACCAGGACAGGAAGGAGCAAACAAATCTCCCACAGAAACAAGGCTGAGCTTTTCCAGCCGAGCTACCAGCATTCAAAAACCCAGTGCATGTGTCTCAACAGCCCTGACATGGTTTTGGCCTCTCCTCTTTCCTAATTCAATACATAAGATGATCAGATTCTTTATCAGACCATAGTAAAGACGCGAGTGTGTAAAATATGTGGTTGTTGTGGATTTGATAACAGATATGCAGGAGTAAAAAAAAACTGATGGAGCACTGGCTTGTGCAGCAAAGGGTCATACAGGGTTCAGATGGACAAAAGCCCTTACAGTAACAGACGGGCAAATTTCTTATTCTAACACATACAGGGATCAGATCAGACCTTTTCAAGGTGCAGCGTCCAGGTCAGTGAGGCCATCTCAGGACCATCTCAGGGCCGGCCACACACACACCTGACGAGTGGGATCCACAAGAAACAACCACACAAGACACCAAGGGTCCACTGACAAGCAAGGCCGTCAGATTTTGCAGGAGGGACCTGCCACACACACCCCTGAGAAAACCAAACAAACACACAAGGTTCCAAGCTGGACCTGACAGAGATGGCAGGCTGCAGCGACTGCCATTCCCTAACTACAGGGGGCAGTCTCCCTGGAGCAACTTGGGGTTAAGGGTCTTGCTCAGGAACCCAGTGGTGCTATGCTTAAGTTAGGATTCCCATGCCTCTAGAACCCTTGTTCCAGAGGCTATTATCCTACACACTGGGCCACCACCACTCCGAGACGAGCTTCATTCCTTACCATTATCAGTGAGCCTTGGGCGTTAATTGACCCTGTTGCAGGTTTGCTTTTTTTTTTCTTACTTGGAACACTTGTTAGGTACTGACCACTGCTGACCAGGAACCCCCACAACCCCCACACCCCAAGACCTGCAGTTTTGGAGATGCTTTTAAGGTCAGCCATCTAACACTCAGTCTGGCCCTCGGATCCTTTCACACACCCATTTTTTTCCTGCTTCCAAAATTTGACTTGAAGAATTAGCTATTGATTCACTGCTTAATATCCCACCCAGTGACAGGAGAACTGGAATCAGATCAGTGTTCTTCAGCTGCAGTGGTTCTAATGTTGGGACACATCCGTGTACGTCACATTTTCAGAACTGATTGTACTTGTAAAATCTGATGAGGCCCATTGGAGCCTACTGATCCCCCCCCCCCACACACACACACGCTTTGATTTCCTGGCAGAACGAAGGCAAAAATCTTGTAACTTCAAACCCCAACCAGAAAAAGCCTCTTGGCCATCACAGGCCTGGCTGTGCTGGTTCTGCTCTTCGTCTACTGTGTCCTGGTGCCACCAGCAAACCACCAGGGGCAGCAGTTTAAACACTCACACACACCTGTGTGATCTTCATAGAGCAGGACCCTGTAAAGCTCGACCTCTGCGAAACCGTGAGGCCTGATGAACCCAACTGGACTGGAGGGTTATTGTCTGGGTGGACAGTCTGGTGTCTGATGTTGCGTGAAATCAGTGTCGCATGGGCTCCACCTGCTGGTAGAAAAGTGAGAGTGCAGGTCCAGAGGTCACTTCAAAGGGCCCGTAACACACATTCACCTTATTATTTTCTCCTCCTGAGGTTCACTTACAACATTTCTGAAGGTTTTTATGTCCCCAAAACAAAATCAATTTTTACGCCACAATTTCTTACCTCCCTTTATAACTCAGATTGGAGTTGATTCTGCCTTAAAGACTTCACTTATTTCTAATAAGCTCTGTTCTGACTGGCTAGTGTAGTGTTGTGACTGAAGTGTTTCTCATTAAAAACGCAGCCATAGATTATTTCACCGATCTTACTTTGCAGATTTGGACAGAAATAAATCTCTGTTCTACAATGTTTATGCACCATAGTTTTTCAGTGTAAAATTTAATTTAGTTGGAAAATATAAAATATGTTCTTTCTCGAACACACACCTGCAACGTTGAGCAAGAGGGAAAGACGCATCAACCTAGACTGTTAAAAGGGAGACCCACCATAATGACCTTGTTAAGATTAAATTGATTAAATCAGAGCTGGTTTGGTGTGAAATGCTTCATTCTAGAGTAACTCACTGAGTCAAAACTGTTCACAGTGGTGGTGAATGGGACGCCTCTAAAAGCCCCTCACAGAAAGTTATTCCATGAAATATTTATGAATGTTCTGTCTGACGCTTGAGACGTCATTCTGCCAGAACTTTGAGAATCTCATGGTCCTAAAATTAAACCCATTCATTGTGGAGGGATACATGCAGTCTGTTGTGAGGCAAAATCGTCCCCAAAGAAAACCGTTTGTCACTGTTTACCATCATCAGCATCCGTATAAACACTCAAGAGACACGTGGAGCTCCGCTGGGGCTCAAAAGTGAATAAAAGATTTGTTCTGGAGATTTCTGGTTCCATTCAGCACCACTGTAAATAAATCTGAGTCTCTACAGTGAACTACTTAACATCAGATCTGCACTTAAAGACTGTTCACATCTCAGCCACTGAATTAAGGGGGAATGCTGAGGAGGTTTGGAGTTGAGCTGCTGAGGTGGATCAGGTGTGGTAGAGCAGGAACACACTGAGATGGCTGAAGCTGCTCTGAAGAGGAAGACGAAGGCGTAACAGCAGTGAAAAGAACATCAGCCGGCTCCAGGCCGAGTGGAAGGAGGTGACTCATGCTGTATGCATCGTTCGCATGCACCAGATGGGGCGCTGGTGTGTGTGTGTGAGAGAGAGAGAGAGAGAGAGAGAGAAAGTGTGAGTCATGGCCAGGGTGAATTTGGACTGCACTCTTGTTCCTTTGGAGGCAAACCCAACATGAGGCCTTCCGGTTATGGCACTTTTATTCCTCTCTCCCTGTCTTTCTCTCTCTCTCTCTCTCTCTTTTTCTATCTCTATCTCTCTCTATCTCTAGCTCTATTTTTCTGTGTGTTTGTGAGAGGGAGAGTAAAGAAAAAACTGTTTGGTTTAGTGTCACATGACTATTGCGCAGGAAAATAAAGGGTGCCATGTGAGCACTCTGAAGTGCATTACACACACATTCATGGAAGGAGTGGCTCTCTGAGAGCAATCAGATTTATGTTATGTGTAATATGTAAGAATTAAAAATATTACAAATTCATTCTTGTCCTCTCTTTCTCTCTGGGTGGGTAGGGTGGTCCTCCCTCTCCCCCATCAGAGAGAGAGAGAGAGTGTGAGTCATGGCCAGGGTGAATTTGGACCGCACTCTTGTTGCTTTGGAAGCAAACCCAACATGAGGCCTTCCGGTTATGGCACTTTTATTCCTCTCTCCCTGTCTCTCTCTCTCTCTCTCTCTCTCTCTCTGTTTCTATCTCTATCTCTCTCTATCTCTAGCTCTATTTTTCTATGTATTTGTGAGAAGGAGAGAAAAGAAAAAAGACTTAGTTTGGTTTAGTTTCACTTCACTATTCCGCAGGAAAATAAAGGGTGCCATATCAACTGCAGTGCATTACACACACACACACACACACACACACACAACTGTCCTCTCTCTCTCTGGGTGGGTAGGGTGGTCCTCCCTCTCCCCATCACTCAGTATAACAGTCTCTCTCTCTCTCTCTGGGTGGGTAGGGTGGTCCCCTCTCTCCCCCCTAACTTTGTTCCTAGCTTTTTAACATTAACTAACATTTAATGTGTGTGTGTGTGTGTGTGTGTGTGTGTGGTAAAAAGTCCAAGCATACTTTTTACATTCACCTTGAGTCCGCTCTCGGTGGGCTTTCTATCATCGAGCATCGATCTGTTTCACACACACACACCCCCCGCCCCCCCGGAGTCGTTTAATACAGCCATCAATCACCCGTAAGCTCCACCTCTGGCGGCGCAGGGCCTCTATCGGTCAGCTCTAAGCTCCGCCCCCAGCAGCTGTTGACAGACTGTCAATAATAGAGTGAGCGCAGCAGGGAGGTCATTTCTCACATGGCACACTAATGTCCTCGCTGCCGTTTCACCGCCGGATAAACGCTTGCTCAGGGTTAGCTAACCCCCCCGCCAGACCCCTCCCGCCGTCCCGGGCCGCAGTAACAGGCGTGTGAGAGGAGCCTCTCTGTTTGGCAACTCCAAGCCTAACGTAACAGGATGTTCTTTCACTCTCACTGACGTTAAACACGTCCCAGATGCGGATTACTGTACAAATGTTTACAGCTGCTTATCCTCGCCTGTACACACACACTTTATTTTAGCAGCTGCTCCAGCTCTGTGAGATCCCCCCCTCTCTGGAGGAGCTGCTCCGGCCTCACCACACATGGAAATATTTGGGCCATCACTCCGACTTATAGTCTCATCCTACATGTAGTCGGTTAGGCTTCTTTAGGCCTAGTTTTTAAACCTGAGCATTCCCATTTAAAATGACCAGATCAGATTTATGTGTTCATTTACGTCACCATTTGTATCTGTATCGGTCGCCATAGTAACAACAAACACAAGTGTGCTGACCACCACGACCAGCAGAACCACTTTGCTGTACTTCACAAACAGCATGCCTAGCTACTAGATCATGAACAGAGCATGACATCAGAGCGACCAGCTTAACAGATAATGGTAGCTAACAGGTTAACAGGCTCAGACCTTAATATTTTGAGGTTTTAAGGACAAATCTTTACTGAAAGTTGCCCTAAACACATGTTTTTGAGTGTGCTTGCGCTGTAATGTGTGATGCAACACTGATCTTCAGGTTCTAAAATGACCTTTTAAAGTATACTTTTATAAACTTAAAAATGTTCCAATTTAGTCCAAAGAAGTATTAAATTAGTATACTTTCTAGTACACTACAAGTACATGGTCCGTATACTTGCTAGACTTATACTGATACTCAAGCATACTTAATAAAATGAACTTCAAGTATGCTACTTTTTGCTAAGGGCACCACAGTGTGAACTTCTTTCTCTGTATTTAACCCATTCACCAAGTGAAGCAGGGGGCTGCCGCCAGCGAGGGGCGCCAGGGAGCAGTGTGTGGGGACAGCACCTTGCTCAAGGGAACCTCAGTGGTGCCACTAGCAGTTGAGTTTCAAACCCCCAGCCTTCTGATTGCGGGGCCAATGCCATAACCACTGGCCCATCCAGCTGCCAGAAGGTGTATTATGCCTTTGTGAGGTTTTAAAAGCTCGACCTGCGCCCCATGTGAGGGTCGAACTCACAACCTTCAGATTATGAGACTGACATGCTACCTCCTGCGCTAATGTGGCTTCAGCTGTAGCACCTTCACTTTAGCGCTGGAGCTACGAGGCCCCTGTAACGATCAGCTAACAGACTTGCTTATGTGGTTTCGGACACTGTACAACTGAAATGTTCATCACAATTTTGTGGTTGCCCTCTTGAAACACACTCACTAAATCTGGACCAATTAAGTTAGAGCAGGTTGCGCCACCCTGTGGACTGCAGAAGCAATGCTGTTATGAATGGACATCTGTCGCAAAATAAGTCTTTTAAATCAATTAAAAAAATCGGGAAATAATGTAAAATAAGTAACTATTGATACTCGCCACTGTATTGATTATATTATCATGCTGAAAATATTCCAATACTACCCTTTTTATCCACCTCTATTTTTCAGCATCTGTGTTGTTTGAGAGTTCTTCGTTTATATACAACAACTGAGATCACTATTTTGAGACATGCAGGGAGTGTTTTTTAATTAGGGTGTCTCAGACCCCTTGGGACCCCCCTTCACTTCTACCTTGGCAGTTTCAGGCCTGTCTGGCCTTTCGTTGTGGCACAAATGGCTAAAATGAGGATGAGACATATGAGCCTACTTAGGAGTTCTCAGAGCCTCTGCGCTCCTTACTGTGTCCCACCTTCCGTCTCGGCTGACGTTTCTAGTTTAAGTTGAAATGTGTCGCTTTTTTCCTCCCGGAGCCTCAGCGAGAGCCTTTTAGTGGGGCTTTGGTTTGGAGTGATAAATCTTCTGCTGCAGCTCCTAATCCCCCTCTCTCTTTCCCTCTCTCCCTCTCTCTCTCCCTCTCTCCCGCTCTCTCTTTCTCTCTCTCTCTCTCTCTCTCTCTCTCTCTCTCTCTCCCTCTCTCCCGCTCTCTCTTTCTCTCTCTCT
>JBBPCY010072977.1:0-10632 GCA_037974405.1 Brachyalestes nurse
TGGGTCTAGGTAAAAAATGTCGTTTTCCCGAAAACTGTCAAAATGGATTTATGCCATTTTGGAAAAGAGCTCTTCATTTATAATGCTACAATAAAATAAAAGAATAGTTGTGCATCCCTGATTCAGATAGTAGTTAACTGATCCAATATAGAATGTGTATCTTAAAACAATGCTAAGTATAGAAAATGTAGTTGTAGCCTTAAACATGATTTTTCTCGTGAGTAGTATTTCCATGCTACCCTTTTCCCAGTGGTGATACTCTTCCATTTTCACTGGACCATTACCTTTCTCCCAGTTCCAACTCTTAACCAAGGTCAAGAGGCAGTATTAATAAGAGCGATTGCACAACAGAAAAATGTAAAGTTGTTCCGCTGTCGCACAACTACGGCAAGAGTAAGTACATTTTAATGACCTCTCGTCCAGCAGCCATTTGTACGAGTGCCATCTGGTAAAGTTGCAGCGTGGCCCATCTGGTTAAACAACGGAGCAGGCCAGGTTGATAAACAGCGCTTTGCTGGAAATGGGGGCTGTAAGTGATTTATAGGATACAGCCACTTTAGCATTATTCCTCATGATGGGCCAAGGTTCTAGCCGAGTCCCTGAGGGGAGCATTTATGAGCCTAGTTCAACTTTTAAATACGCCTTTCCAGGCTCAGTCTCGTTAACAGCTAAAAGGTCATTTTTGCAGTGCTAATGTCAATGTTGATGCTAACTTGAAGAGGTTTCTCTGACGAAATGCTAAGGGCAGTGCTGTCAGGCATTCGTGTATCGATATACTTCAGTCTAAATTGAAAAACACTGGCACAGAACACTGGCTCGTTCTTGATTTGTGGCATTTCTAGTAGCTCTGTTTTGTCAGTTGTGGTTGTTATGGTTACACTGTCATAGTAGTCATAAATAAAAGAGATAAATGGTTCCTAAAGATGTGTTTGAAAAGTGTGTGTTTTGAGTGTATTATTTTGGCCTTATGTATTGATAAACTCTAGCTCCATTACTAGGATATATTACTCAGATTGTAAAATGATCTACAATCTGAGTAATATGACCTAGTAATGGAGCTAGGTCAGCATCCACAGTCATTTGGCACTGTAGCATTTGTAGCAACTCTAATCCAGTAGCTAGTGCTTTCACTTCTTGGTCAAGAAGTCAATGGATTGATGGTGTGTTAGCCATATTTCTTTATAATAAAATGAATAATTCTGGTTGCCATTCCAAGCTACAAAACACCAGGTAATTCAGCTGCACACAGTGAACTAATAAATCATATTAGGTCCTGGATTTGTTTAAATTGAGGGTGTGACCGAAGTTTTTGTTTTTTCTTTTTCTTTCTATTCCCTTAAAAGTTGTGCAAATATTTCAAAATGATAACAGCATCCAAAATTCAAAACAAACACTGTGCAAAAACTAAATAAAGGTTATAAGTTATGAGTTAGCCAGGCTATGCCTCTACAGACCCTGCACCAAACTTCCTGTCCTACACAGAAATGCTACCTTCTCCAACTCAAGTCACATATCAAAGCTTCAAAGCTTGCGTCACTCGTCCTGAACCTGAGTGATTCGAAACACTGTGTTGGAGCTTGTATCGAAACACCACTGTCACGTGACCATTGACGTTTGAAGCTTTGAATGTTGTCAGTGCTTTACACCACGTTAATTTGTTTGACAGCGTTTCGTTGGTTTGACAGCTCTGACTTGTTGGCGCTAAACTCTCTGTATAATCTGCTTCATTATCATTCATTGATGTTGTTTGTGAGGAAGAGAGATTTGGTGAGATTTGGTGATGGTGAGTTCATTCTCTCAGATTTATGTTTAGAGACTTTGACCTTCTACCAGAAGTACAACTAACAACAAATAATTAATTTCAATGCATAATGATTATGTATTCATTAATTAGTATGAATAAACAAGAACATTAGTAGATTAAAATGAACACCCAGTCTTTTCAGAACTTTTATGGACAACATGAGATTGCAACACTAAGATGTGCCAGTGTTTCAGTTCTTGCCTTACCATCCCTACTGACATACCGACGCCATGGGGCCTTATGCAACCCACGGCTAGCTGTTGCCCCACCCACTAAACAACCCCACTGTCAAAATATATCAACGAACTAAATAACACCATCCTTATACAAAACCAGTAAACTAAAGAAGCAAATACCAAGCAATCAACAACAAAAACAGTCTCTTCCGCTCAAATGCTTTATGTGCTGATAAAAACACAGTTTTAGGTGCAATAATTAAAACACCCCTGTCAAGATGGTCTAACCCACCCCTCTGTTTTAACCCAAGTGGTGCAGTCTCTCAGTTTCCCCACAAGACCCAGGAAGCTACAATTTGAGCAGTCAGTTTGAATTGTGGTGAGTAAACAGATGTAATTGAAGTTTAAGCCAATAAACAGGTATGTTTTTAACAGACGGTGTGTGCATTTCTTATACAGATGAGAGATGAAAATTTCAGTGAATATGGAGTAAGTATTCTAAATGTGATTTCACACAAACTTTCCCTGTGTAGACATGCTGGTAGGCCTTTCCTGGTACTCAATATAACAAAGTTGGGTGACCTGCAAAGTTATGACAAACAGTGATAAATGACCAGTTTATCTCATGAAACCCACAGTATAATACAGTGCAAACAGTACTGACGATGAGAATAGCAGCTCACTAGCGACAGGTCAGCTGAGATGTTAAAACTGCTGGCAAATGGCCGATTGCTGCGTAAGCAGAATTTAATTAACAAGTCAGCTAATGAGCAGTATACAAAAGCTAATAAGTTGCTTTTTAATACTCTAAACAGAAGTTTGTGATAGAGGATTGTTTATTGGAGTTATTGCTTATTATAACTGAAGTTATGAATTGGAAATGTTTGTATTTTGGTATATTTTAAGTGCCTGAATGCTGGTTGAAAGTCTCCAGGCTCTATGCAGAGCGGTTTAGTGTGATGCACCTGTGCTGTAACGGGACTGTCAGGTCTGATGCCAGGGCTGTCAATCAAAAGGTGCTGATGAATATTTAATGTGCTACGGTTCACGCAAATACTGCCAAATGAGGAAGGGAATCGATGTTGGGGGGCAATTTTTACAGAAAAATAAAATGTTCTGCTGAAATCTTGGCAATTAACTCCTAGGATATGAGCAGCATGGATCCGTGCCTAAAGTGCAACAAATGGTAAATTGTTGTCATATGGCAAAACAGCTCCTTATATGGAAGTTCCCCCGGTTTGTGTTGGTGCACGAGGTGTCAGACGTCATGCTGAGTTTTGTTTGGGGTTCCTGTGTCACGTAGAACCAAAATTAGTTTAAAAATCATGTAATAATAATAACCACTACTGGGGTTTTAAAAATGGCGTCACACACAAATGAAAAAAATGAACACATTTCTTTTATTTTAGGTCTTATAAATAAACAGAAAACCTTGGAACCTGGGAGAACTTTCAAGATAGTCTCCGCCCACAAGTGGGTGGGGAAAACCCGCAGAGGGAGGGGCTCCGGAGAGCGGCCAAGCAGCGGCGCAGCAAATGGCGAGCATGTAGGAGAACAAACACCGGTTCTAGACTGTTTTACACCGTTTATATTTCCTGAAATCAGAGTTTACTGATACACTCTGGGTTCTGAGAGTAAACACCAGTTCTAGACTGTTTTACACCGTTTATATTTACTGAAATCAGAGATTACTGATACACTCTGAGTTCTAAGGGTTCTAAATCAACTGCACTGGGATGTAGGGATGGAACAAAAGGTTCTTTGCAGTGTGGTCATTGACCTTCTGACCAGTCAGTACAGATGTTACCTCTGTAGATCGGACCTGAAGATCTCGTGGTTCAGAAAAGTGTTCTAGTTTGTTCACTTCCAGTGCCGTTTTCACCGAAGTGCCGCAGAAGATGAAGCACATCTGCAGAGCCTGTGGAGGTCAGAGCCTCAGAATGATCCCCTTGACCTTTTGGAGGACGTGTAAGGAAAGAAGAATGTTGACCATCATTAGAAATGTCCACCTGAGGAAGAATTCGAGCCGTTTGCTCCTTTCAAACAACGGACACGTGTCTTCCGTGTCTCTGAGGTAACCTCTCGCTACTCTTTTGTTTTGCTTTTTCTCTCAGGGTCTTAAAGGTCACAGCGTGTTGCTGAAATGACCGATGACTGGGGGAAAAATCTCACACACACACTCACAGGCATGCACAAATATATATTGAGAGAGACACTCACACACATTCACACTTTGTGGAGTTGACCCCGGGGGCAGCAAGGAGTGAGACACAATTACTTTGCCTCATCATGGAGCTCTTGCTTTGACTCCAGGCTGCTTCTCACATTCTGCAGAGGGCAGAAGGGCTTTCGCTGATTTTCCCACCTCGTCCTGGCAACACAGGGAAGGACCAGCATCCATATTCAACACAAGGGAGATTTTGTGAAACTGGGGGGTGTGCGACTGCAATGCATTTCCACAAGAAAATACCAAATGTGACTGCGTGGTTACTATAAAACCTGCGTATGGAGACACACAAGCATTCGTTTTATGGCCATACTATGTCAAAAAGTATTTTTTTTGCCATAATTACAAGGTTTGACATACTGCTACCAGAAACTAGAAAAAAGGTTACATTTTAGTCTTTGAGAGACAACAATAGCAACCGGATGACGGACGGACGGATGGATGGATGGATGCATGGATGGAAAGATGAATGCCATAATTGATGGATTGTATTGATGGATGATTGTATTGATGGATGGAAAGATCAAAGGATGGGTGGATAGATGTATGCTATGATTGATGGACAAATTGATTTATTGATGGATAATTGGATTGCTGGATGGATTGATGATTTGATTGTTGGATGGATGGGTGAGTGGGTGGGACAGGACATATATATGGCTCTTAAAATGTCCTGTAATGTTTACTGCATCCAGTGAAACCATTTATCAGTTCACTTCAGTGTGAAAATACACTTCAAAAAGGCATTTTAGGATGTGTTTGCTAAAAATATTAAAGAAAATTAAAGTCCCTTAGTAAACTTGGTCATTTCTGCACCTAATTTAAATGTTATAGCAGATTTAGTCATTCCAGAATCAGTGAAGCTGAGATTTCACTTCCAGATCAGATACTTTACAGTTCTTTTTAATGCTGTGTGCTAATTTGAACGCGGTAACAGCCTGGCCTTGTTCATCTTCTTTGCAATGTTCGTTTGTGTGCATCTGCCAATCGTGTCATAATACGGAAAATGAAAAATTGCACAGTGACGAGGCTCATTTGCATGTGTAGCTAAGCTGTTCATCACACGCGAAATCCTCTTGCAAGGTGGCGGTGCCAAGACTACCAGCCCAACACTTGTTCGAGTTGCAAATCCACTGGTATTTTCTCTGAAAAAAAAATCAGGTTTTTGTTTTTGTTTTTGACCTCCAGAACTGAATCTGCCAGCTGGTATGAAATAAAGTGGGAGAGTGCTGCACTGCCCAGAGTCAATAAAGGCAACGGCCACTGATCTGTCCATCATCTGTCAGAACACCAGGTCCGTTGAATCCAGTAGAACCGATTCTAATGCTCTCCGAGCGGCAGAGATGAGAACAGGCCACGGGGACAGAGGCCAGGACGCAAAAGGCATTTCTCTGGCTTTGTTGTCAGAAAAGAGGAACTACAAAATGTGAGAAGGCAGCAAAAAAAAATGTCTTACTGCTTGTAAATCCTTTTTAACACCATATGAGAACGCCAGCTGCTCAGCTGCACGTGTGAATATTTTGTCACAAACGGAACAGAAGGGTGTAAAATGTAATATTTTTCTTAGAGTTGTTTTCTTTCTCTTATAAAGTTGTATTGCTGGACAATAAAGACTGCAGTGAAGCCGGAGGCTGCCAGGACCATACGCATTTGGAGCCCTAGGCAAGATTTTAGGTGGCGCCCCCTTGCATCGCACTAAACTCCACTGCTAGTGTACATTTACAGTAACCCCTAGCTTCTCTAAGGGGTTACGTACCAAGAGCACCCGCATATAGTGACAAACCGGCTTTGTGTTTTGGTAAAACGAAATGTCTTAAAATGCCTATTTTTATATTGTAAACCCTAAATATTCTCCCAAATATGCTTCCAAAACACTTTAATTGGAAATCCGCTCTGGGTTTGCCAACTCACTGCATGCAAGTGAAGTAAATCGCTAGTGAATAGACAGACAGCTCGGATTTCCAGTATATTCTTCCATCGATTAAGTGGATTTTTTTGAGAAAGATTCAAGATTCATCAGCGCTGGGTGAACTAATTATTTATGTTAAATGTGTGTGTGTGTGTGGAGGGGGGGGGGGGGGGGGCAAGTATGAAATGTAAGGGGGAATGTCCCCCCCAGAGTGAATGGCGGTGACGCCCATGTCTGTTCCAAAACAATCATCTAAAGCTCCGCGAGTCTCTCCGTGAGTTTCGTCGCGTCGGCCTCATGAGAAAGTTATGTAGCATTATTATTATTATTACTGCTACTACTACTTAATAGGCTTTGCTAAGCAGGTTAATTCATGTGGGCTTGTTCTTTTCATATTAAGACACATTAAAACCAACTACTTTCAAGAATAGTGGAATGATACACTTTTTTCTTCCTCCATTTGTGGTGCCCCCTGGATAGAAGGTGCCCTTAGCATTTGCCTATATTGCCTATGCCACGGGACGGCCCTGCTTCTGACCAAACATTTATCACAAAATAAGGACAGAGTAATCAGTTTTAATCACAGTTTTGACCACAGTGTCTGTGCATGTAGACATTAGTATTGTTTGATTGAATGATACCTTTAAATTGGTACCTCATATAGATACATGTCTCATATAGAAATGTCTAAACATGAAGTAGCTTGCATGAAATAAACTGCCATTTGTTGAGGTTTCAACCTCATGAGTGTTGTTTGATTCCTTTGCTGATTTCTTCTCATGCAAGAAAAATGAATGCTTTGCAAGTGTAAAGCTGACCCCGTATCGTCGACTTGACTGATACTGCAAAATCTGAAGCCCCAGTCAGCTCGCAGCCACTGAAGTGGTCTTACCTCATTATTAAGTGGTTGAGTTAGGATGAGCTGATATGTGTAATACCCATGTTTTTTATCCGTAAAACCATCTGGTTGAAAGTTTTGCAGGATCAGGGCCTTCACTACTAGGGCATCAGACTCCTAATCAACAGTCCATGAGCAGTTTTCTCTAGAATCAATTCCTTTGATTATGATTCTGAGTCACTTGGTGTTGATATTGTTCCTTTTACTCGGGTTTCAACCAGCATCATTTGAGAGAGCCTTCATAACAAAGCATGTTTTTGCCCTAGATGGGCTCTTTCCATTGTTGTAAGAAACTTATCTTGGTATCTTCTACCTAGCTTTTTCAAGACAAACCCCCTAAAAAAGCTGGGACAGTGTGAGAGATCTGGTGGTGTAGTGGAAAAGCTCTTGCCTCTAATGCAGGAGGTTCTTGGTTCAAATCTTGCCTAATAGCAACAATGATGCTGGAAAAACCAACCTTTCAAAACAGTTGGTTTCGTCTCAAAACACTATTACTTGTGTCCCAAAAGTTTGACGCCCTGTTTTGCAGGCCAACCCCCACCCCCCGTGTCTCTTATTTCAGGCTCCATAACCCCAGCGTCTCATCGCTCAGGAGGGGCAGACGCATATGTTCCCCCCCTTTCTTAGATATTGGTGTTGTGGAGACCCCTGCTCAGGATTTGAACCCAGAACCTCTGAATCTTGGAGGCATCACTCTTACCACTGAGCCACAAGATCCCACATTTGTCAGGCCTTTTTTTGGACATTTGACTTTCAGATAAGGTGTGACATGCAAGACATAAAGTTAAAGATTCAATCCCACAATTGCCTGGTTTTGGAGGCATCACTCTTACCACTGAGCCACAGGATCCCACATTTGCCAGGCCTTCTTTTTGGAAATTTGACTTTCAGATGAGGTGTGAACTACAAGACATAAATCTAAAGACTTACATTTGATCCCAAAACCTCCTGGTGTTGCAGGTATCGCTCTTACACTGAGGCACAGAATCCCACATTCATGATGTGTTTTTTTGGAAATGTGACTTTCAGATGAGATATAACATACAAGACATAAAGCGAAATAAGCGATTTCAATCCTACAACTTTCTGGCCTTGGCAGCATGACTCTTACCACTGAGCCACATGACCCCACACTGTTTGCCCCTTTTTGGACATTTAACTTTCAAAGGACTTTGACAGGACATAAAGCTAAAGATTCTGACTTGATCCCAGAACCTCCAGGTATTGGAGCTATTGCTCTTACCTCTGAGCCACAGCTACCTTACACCCATTAGCCCTCTTTTTTGGACATTTAACTTTCAGATGAGGTGTGACCTACAAGACATATAGCTAAAAACTCAGATTTGAGCCCACAACTTCTTGGTGTTGGAGGCATTGCTCACACTACTGAGCCAGAACACATGCCTATTTTTTGGACGGTTGACTTTCAAAAGAAGTGTGACATACAAAAGACAACGCTAAGGACTCTGATTTGATCCCCCAACTTTCCATTCTTGAGATCAGTGCCAAAACCAGTGAGCTACTGAGCTTGACAAGCAAGTCAGGTTTTTTTTCAGATGGAGTGTCAAATGCAAGATTTAACGCTGAAGACTTGGGTTTGGTCTCACAACTTTCTGGTTTTGAGGCCACTCTTATCTATCTAGCTACCTATCTGGCTATCTAGCCATCCATTTATTATATATCCTATATCTATAATACTACACCATACTGTTGAATCTGATAGTTATAATAAAAGTTGTCCACACTTTTTCTCCTTTTTACTTTCCAACAATACATTTTAATCATAATGTTTAAAGTTATTTATTGAAAAGTGAATTCACCTCACTTGGCCTCCATTAGATGTGTTCCCTGTAGATCTACACTGTGTGTGTTCTCAGTTGATGCGCTTGTCAGACTGTAACTTGTGAGTTAACCTGTGGGTCGGTCGACTTATTAGAAAATTTCACAGGTGGGAACTGAGCGGGTCAAAAAGTGACAGAATCCGAATCAGAAAACTTTATTCATCCTGGAGGAAATTGCTTATATTACAATTGCACAGACACAGACACACAGAGACAAGAACAATATAAAATAAAATATAAAGTCTAAATATAGTAGGGTAGAGTAGAAGTGCTTATTTGTTTATTTCTTTGTATAATTCCATTCCGGGCTGTTTGGAGTGTAGTTTTATTCTAAAATGTGCAAAAGACTGTAATATAAGGAGTTTACAAGAAATACTGAGATCATCTGGCACAGTGCTGGACTTCTTACAGGGTAATTTGAGGTAGAGAACTATAATTTGAGCTTAATTGCTGAGAAGAAATTGTCAAAGCCCAGTCATAACATAACAGAATGCAGGACCACTGAACCAGACCTGCAGAACACTTCCATTCTTCCTCTTTTTGTTTGGGACCAACAGTTTTGTGCTGTGAACTTTCACTCCTAGTATCACTCCTGGTATACCTGAAAATGTTCTGCGTCTCTTTTTCAATAGTCAGTGTTGAATAGTTGTTCAGTTTGTCCTTTTCAGCTATTTTCCATTGAGTTTAGTCTTATATGGATGAAATTTCACAGGTGGGAACTGGGTGGGTCAAAAGGTGACAAAGCTGAGTTCCGACTAAGTTATAAATAACTTACAGAAGCATTTCAGATCAGGTCAGTTTCGGGTCGTTGATTAACGAATATTTCATAAAAATTTCTGACCCATGAATCTCTGGTGTGTTCATGTGTCTCTCACATCCATCCTTTCTTCCCATCCTGAAGCAGAGTGGCTGAGTCTCGGCGGGTTTTGTGGTTAAACTGAGGTTAGAGAGTCTAGGGACTCTAGCAGAAACATGAGTGGAAGAGTGAAAGGTCAAATTGCAGGCAAAAGCTTCTGTGTGGTTTATCTACTGTGCTGAAAACATGGTGGATGTGTTTATCAGTATCAGAAAACTTTATTCATCCTGGAGGAATATATTGCTTATATTACAATTGCACAGACACATAAAGACACAGAGACAAGAACAATGTAAAATATTATATAAAGTCTAAATAAACCTCCAGAAAATACTGTGTAATACTCTCTACTATATACACAAAAATGCAGTAGTCAGTAAGAGAGGTGAACATAAATACTATAGATGAATAAATAAATACTGACGGAGTTTACTAGTAACACTAATAGTGGTTTGGAGTTGCTCCATACAGAGTCTGTCATTGCATGCTATGGTGACATATGTAGTGATATTGCACCTGAGAGTAAGATATTGTACATAATAATAATGATCTAGCACAATAAGAAATTGCACATCTGAGTAGCAGCAGGTTGTACAGATTATTGTGTGTGTGTGATGGGGGAGGAGTTATAGAGTCTGATGGGTGTGTGTGTGTGTGACAGGGGGAGGAGTTAATGAGTCTAATGGGTGAGTGTTAGACAGGAGGAGGAGTTATAGAGTCTGATGGGTGTGTGTGAAAGGGGGAGGAGTTATAGAGTCTGATGGGTGGGTGTGAAACAGGAGGAGGAGTTATAGAGTCTGATGGGTGTGTGTGTGACAGGGAGGAGTTATACAGTCTGATGAGTGTGTGTGTGACAGGGGGAGGAGTTATAGAGTCTGATGAGTGTGTGTGTGACGGGGGAGGAGTTATAGAGTCTGATGG
>JBBPCY010072978.1:0-10632 GCA_037974405.1 Brachyalestes nurse
GTCAGACAGGCGCACACTGTGGCATAGATATAATGATCAGTGTCAGTCAGCTACCACTGTTTCTTCAAAAACGCTTATCATTATTACATGCTAATTATACCAACTATCATGCAATATAGAACTAGCTTCATCACAAAAACCGTACGTGCGGGAAAATCTAAACACAGATTTGAAATCAGCATGAAAAACCCACATAAACATCTCTGATGATTTTGACCTGTTGACCTGTGTTATCAGAGATTAAGGGAGATTGAACATGGCTGTGTAAAAATGTGTAATGACTGTTTTAAGCGCATATGAAAATCTCCAGACATCCTAAGTGCACCTCAGGGAAGAGTGTAAGATATGGGCCCTTTAACTCATTGTTATGTGCAAGCAGCTTTTAGATGCCCATGTTTATAAGCAACAGGCTGGCTAATGTAATTGATATCTTCATTTATGTTCCTGGCCAACAGCAGCAGCTGCATTCCTCACACACAAACACAATGCGCCCGTACTGCCACTGAGTGATGCATGGCTGCGTGTAAGTGATAAGTTGGCCGTGGACCCATATTCCTTCCAGCACTCCTTTGAATAAGTACATTTGGTTGAGCTGACCTCAGAACTGAGAGGGTCACTGAATCATCGGGAAACACTTTGTTTTAAGGCCACTTAAAACCTCCTTCCTGGGTTTTAAGGGGTTTTAAGAGGAAGCACTCTGACAGGGTAGTCAGTGATGTAGCAGTTGTGGAGAGTTTCTCCACCTGTGCTAAAGAACGTTGGTCTCAGAGGAGCCACAAACTCCCAAATGCATCTGCACTGACAATGCTGGCGGTATTAAGCGAATGGCTTGCAAGGTGCTGGGACACGAAGCTAATGGATGTGAAACACAATAAACCAGCATCTCTATAGTGTTTTTACGACTCTGAATTAATAATCTTTTCAAAACACATGAGTTGGTTTTCCCGGACACGGATTAAGCCTGGCCCTGGGCTGCACAGCTTTCTCATCAGAGAGTGTACACTTAAAGCGAAACGTAGTCCAGTACTAGGCTTAATTCTTGTCTGGGAAACTGACCCATAGAATCAGAATCAGAGAACTTTGTTGATCCCGGAGGTAGTTGCTTATGTTATTACTGCCCAGATACACAGACACAGAGACACAGAGACACGAAGACAAGAAAAATATCAAATATAAATAAATCCAATTAAAACTCTGCAGAAAATACTTAATATGAAATACACTATGCTGTACACACAAATTATGCTGTATTAATACTATAGGTAAATAACTTCTAAAATTTAAAAGCCATGGTTGAAGCTGTTGGAAAATACTGAATACATACATATATATGAATGAACAGGTACCTCATCTGTATCAATGTAGCAAGTTATTATAAACCATCCCAGGCTTCATGCAATAATCACTGGCCATTACTGTGCTCATTGTTAACAAGATACGTTGCTTTTTTGGCAATTATTATTAACAGTAAATGAAATTATTTGTTGAACATTGATAGTTTTTTCCATGTTGTATTTTGATGTTGTTTATAAAACCAGAAAGCTCTGCGCTTAAATGCAAGTTCTGAACAGGAACCTGTGTCAGGACTGATGAATGGAGCTGTAGATCATTCCATAATGATTCATAAAGCTGTACAACATCAGGAAGGTTATAAAAAAAACCCAGAGTGCCACATTTTTGGGGCAGAAACAACCTGAGAAATTACAGTAAGCAGAGAATTATAGGATATTTATTATCATCCCATTATTATCATTTATTATCATTTCTTAACTGTAAAATGTTGACTTTAATGTAAATTTTGGTGTTTAGATTTACATTCATGTAATAATGTATTAATATTAAATAGCTATGTATATATGTGTGTATAATTAACATTTTTTAATGTAATTAATGTAATGTAATCATTATATTTTCCAATAAAAGTGATTTTACCAGGACTAAGGTTTGTTAATTGCAGTAAAATCACTGTAACACTGAGCCCTTCATCCCATCCCGCATTTCTTTTTGCCTTTCTCTATGTTATCTCTTTCTCTCTCTGTTACAGGTCTGAGCTGGCTCCTCCCTCTGCCCTGAACGCCCCGCCCTTCCAGCAAACACTGACCAAGAGTGCCGCTTTTAGCCGCCTCCCCCCTCACAAGGCTCCGCCCAACACAGCCTCTCAGCTGCAGCTGCCCCGCCCACACATGCCACTGCCCCATGGAGGGAGAACCAGTCTGTACATGGACAGCTTCACTGTACCTGCCTGTCTGCCCAAATTATCCACCGCCCACGACAGGGCCGAGTGCAGGGATGAGGGTGGCAGGCGTTTACTGCGGCACATTCTGGAGGTGCCCAAAATGTACGGCACAGAGAGCCAGACCTACGGGAAAGAAAAGATGGTGCGAGTCTGAGGAGGGCAGGGTTCATAGGAGAGGAGAACCTGGTAATAATGAATGCTTTGTTGGATTTAAAGGGATACTTCAGTGTTACACAACCACGTCTGTAACATACTGTCCAGTTACTGTGGAGGACACAGCACAGTCATTGGGCAGGTGCACAAGTTCTTTTCCTGCGGTGATCAGTTAGGCTGAATAATTCTGAAGTATTCTTTTAAATGCTGTATATTTTCTCACATAGTTTTTCTTGGCTCTGCTGACTTTCACCAGAACAATAATAAAAGCACTAGTGGTAAATATTTATGTGCCAGAGAGAGTTGGGTACCTATTAGCATGAGCTAAACTGCAAGGTGTGTAAACAGAGAGAGTAGGAAGACAGGGAGGAGTGTGTGTGTGTGTGTGTGTGTGTGTGATCTCACTGAGCAGGCAGCTGATTTCACACAGAGGCAGCTGAAGAGAGCGGCGCTGTTGTGTATATGCAAGGCATCAGCGCTGCTCTACACAGCGAGACAGGGAGGCTGCTGGTGGAAGAAAAATAGCAGGGATTTTGGCAGCATCTCACAAATTAGCTTTTGAATCCATGTGCGCTTTTCCCGCCCCTGTTCTTCACTCTCTTCCGCCCACCTGCTCTCTGGATCTCTGCCTCTCCTCCCCTTCCGTCTCCAGCCACAACCTGCCAGACAGACGGAGGGAGCGCGAGGGCACAGCAAAGATTTGGAGACGAATGGAGACGTTTTCTTATACTAATACTTTCCAAAATTTTCTTATGCTGATTTCTATCCAGTGCATCAACGACATAAAATCATTTATATTGGTGGGTGGTAGTAGCAACCTAGTGAAAGTGAAGGTGACCATTCTGTCATATGTGAACAAAACACAGCACAAAATTCTTCCTCTGCGTTTAACCTATTCACCAAGTAAATCAGCAGGTAGCCAGAAACATAGCACCAAATGAGTTAACAATACTAAATTAGCACAAAACTGCATTCTTTCCTTAAAGATATCATATTGCAGGCAGCCCTAACTCCAGTTCTGGAGCATCGGTGTCCAACACAGTTTGGTGGTTTCCCACCTCAAACACACTCACTAAACCTAGTGTCACACCCCCAGTCGGCAGCCAGAGGCTGTTGTTATATTGGGACTTTTAGTTTGACTGGGGGTGTGGCATCTTCCTAGGTCAGGCTGGTTGCCACTGATAGCATTTTCTGTTAGCACCTGTTACGTGTTTATGTTGTTGTTAAAATCCTGTGCTTGAGTTCAGTTCTTTGTTCCGTTCTCCCTCACATTAAGCCTCTGTCGTGTGTGCGTCTTTTGGTTTGTTTTGAAGAATAGTATAGGCCCTCGTGCCTTGCTTTTGTTTTTTTTTAAACTCAGCCTGTTTTGGAATAAAGAATCCTGCGAGGATGAAAAAAGTCTGCATCAGTGACACCTAGCAGTAGACAGGTGTGTTGGACCAGATGTGTTTGAGCAGAGAAATCACCAAACTGTGCTGGACACCGATCCTCCAGAACTGGAGTTAGGGACGCCTGCAACATGATATCTTTAAGGAAAGGTAGTTTTGTGCTAATTTAGCATTGCTAACTCATTTGGTCCAGTTACAGACAACTTGAAAATGGTACATATTTTAATTGTGCTGGATACAAACTAAATTTAAGCAATTGAATATAAGAGGATCACGAATAAAATCATGGCATGATGACACACAACCTTGAGTGTTCCATTGCTTTTATACACAAGTTCTACAAAATAAAGAAAATTGTAAAGCAAAGTAGCCACAAACGTTGTATCAAATATGTTTTGATATCAGCCTTTGCTTTAGAGTCATAAATCCGTGCCATAACCATCTGAGCTCAGCCTTTTCGGACATGGTCATATGAGCGGAATGTGGTTCTGTAAAGAGTTTCTCAGCCCATCCTGTTTATCTATTTGTACATGGCTAATTGTCCTCTTTCTCTTGGAAATTTGTCACATTCACATTTATGCATTTGGCAGGTGCTCAACTTATACTTTGTAATGCTACATGTGGAGTGAATGGAGTGTTAGGAGTCTAGCCCAAGGAAACTTAACCCCTGTTCATGTGGACTTGAGCACAAGAAAAAATGTCAAAATGATTGTCTGCATATAAACAAAAAGTTGTGATGGAAGCATAACATCAGATGAAAAGAGGAGAGCATGTTTAAAAGCAGGTTCATCCTTATAAATGAATCGCTACTGAGACATCTTGGTAATAACATGGTATGCCAGTCTAAATCATGTAGAAATGCTGTGCCTTTTCCACTCTCCTCACTATAGAATGTAGAACAAGCCTGTCTGTGTGTGTGTGTGTGAGAGAGAAGCTGAGATGGACACAGGCTGATTGGGTTTTGAGGCCAGGGTCACGTCGTCACATGGTGAATTATGACAGATGGAAACACCCACTGACGGAAATGAACACATGAATGCACACACACACACACACACACACACACACACACACACACACACACACAGAGGGATGCAGCAGTGTAAATGGTGTGGGGATCTTCTCATCTAAGATGATAAATCATACTAGTCCCATAGAGTGAAATATGAGCTACCATAGAAACAGATTAGTAACACCCTAGTGACCACTTTAGACACCATAGGAACCAACTAGCATCACTCTAGTAACCTATCAACACCCTAGAAACCATACCCTCTATAAATACCCTCTATACATACCTTCTGTAAATACCCTCTGTAAATACCCTCTATAAATACCCTGTATACATACCCTCTATACATACCTTCTGTAAATACCCTCTGTAAATACCCTCTATGAATACCCTCTATAAATACGCTCTATAAATACTCTCTATAAATACCCTCTATACATACCATCTATACATACCTACTGTAAATACCCTCTGTAAATACCCTCTATGAATACCCTCTATAAATACGCTCTATAAATACCCTCTATACATACCTACTGTAAATACCCTCTATAAATACCCTTTATAAATACGCTCTATAAATACCCTCTATACATACCATCTATACATACCTACTGTAAATACCCACTATAAATACCCTCTATGAATACCCTCTATATATACCATCTGTAAATACCCTCTATGAATACCCTCTATAAATGCCCTCTATAAATACCCTCTATAAATACCCTCTGTAAATACCCTCTATAAATACCCTCTGTAAATATCCTCTATAAATAACCTCTATAAATAGCCTCTATAAATAGCCTCCATAAATACCCTCTATAAATACCCTCTGTAAATACCCTCTATGAATAACCTCTACAAATAACCTCTATAAATAACCTCTATAAATAACCTCTATAAATACCCTCTATAAATACCCTCTATAAATACCCTCTATAAATACTCTCTATAAATACTCTCTATAAATACTCTCTATAAATACCCTCTGTAAATACTCTCTATAAATACTCTCTATAAATACCCTCTGTAAATACTCTCTATAAATACTCTCTATAAATACTCTCTATAAATACCCTCTGTAAATACTCTCTATAAATATGTTGCCAAATTACTTTTTACAGCTACACATGTTAAAACATTCTGACTCGATTCCATTTGAGGCTAATTGGAGGTTTAATACACAACATTAAACCCACTGACAGGTGAAGTGAATAACACTGATTATCTTGTTACAAGGGGTGGGTGATATTAGGCAGCAGGTGAACTGTCAGTTCTTGAAGTTGATGTGTTGGAAGCAGGAGAAATGAGCCAGTGTGAGGATCTGAGGGACTTCGATGGGCGCCAGCCTGTGATGAGTGGATGAACTGGTTCAGAGCCTCGCCAGAACAGCAGGTCTTGTGTGGGGTTCCCAGTATACAGTGCTCAGTACCTTCCAAAAGAGCTCCAAGGAAGGAAGACTGGTGAACCAGTGACAGGCTCATGGACATCCAAGACTTACTGATCCATGTGGGGAGCGAAGGCAAGACCTTCTAGTCCGATTCCACAGAAGAGCTACTGTAGCACAAGCTGTTGAAGAAGTTCATGCTGGCTCTGATAGAAAGGTGTCAGAACACATAGTGTCCCAGAAGTGTCAAGTTTCCCAGGGTGCATTTCACACAAAGTAGCAGTCCACAAAACTGTATCTTTAAGGAAAGATTGCAGTTTCAAGCTAATTTAGCATTGCTGACTCATTTGGTCCAGTTAGAGATAACTTGAAAATGGTAAATATTTAAATTGTGTTGGATACAAACTATAGTTAAGCAACTGAATATGAGAGGATCCCGAATAACATCATGGCATGATAAGATAACACACAACCTTGAGTGTTCTGTTGCTCCACTGAAAGGTGTCAGAACACATAGCGTCCCAGAAGTGTCAAGTTTCCCAGGGTGCGTTTCACAAAGTAGCAGCACGAGAGCGTCCACATAACTGTAGACTCCGTGTTATGGCTGCTCCTCTGGTGGTAAGTAGCTTAGTGAGTAAGACACTCGTCTGTGAACCTGATGACCACAAAGTTGCAGGTACAAACCCCCCCCACTTTCTACCATTGTGTCCCTGAGCAGGACACTTAATGATTGTAAGCTGCTCTGAATAAGAGCATCTGCCAAATGCTCCCTTTAACTGCTTCTGCCTCTAACTGTAGTTTTTAGGTAATCGTTCATATATTGCCACATATGTTGTATTTATATATTATATATTTTAATGAAAACAAATGCAGACATATTGTTTTACATCTATAACGAACACTGATATGGACCCAAATGCAGAGTACAAAAATAGGAGGTTTAATACAAAACAAAATCCGCAAAGACAAAAGGCAACAATCCAAAAACAGGAAATGTAGGAAAAGTTCAAAGACAAGTCCACTTGGCAAAAGGGGGAATCCAAAGTCCAGAAATGGGTCAGAGAAGCACCGAGAATAAACGCAGTCAAGAACACAGAGAATGCGCTGGGTAACTAGGCAGGGTTTAGTATACTTCACACAGGTAGACAGTCCTGAAGGTCTAGAACTCAGATGATCCTGAGCTCTGCCTTATGGGCCTGTGTGAAGTCCTGGAGTGGAGATCTGGAGAGGGCTGTCCAGTAACACCTGACTGGGACTCTGTACCAGGCCTTACAACGTTACGTAAGGTTCAACGTTACTTCAGCATCTGTGAACACCTACATAACGTAATGAGATGATCCTCCATGGACCATGGTGCAACATACAGCAATGTTCAACAGAGTGCAAGTTACCACAGGGACAATACAAACAATACAACACAACAAACAGACATCACACAAAGTAGCGGCACGACTACACAACCGAAGGCTTCATATTACAACTGCTCCTCTGTCACTAAATGTAATAATTCATATTTTAATACACACACGGTGAATATATATTTTGTATTAACATTTTAGATATTTGAATGAAAACAAACGATGGCTCGAACCAAGCACAAGTCACGACAGAAACATACAATAGACACTAGCACACTGAAACAGTATCGTGGGAATGAGATGTAAACCTTCCAGAGTGACTAGTGTGCCTAGTGTGTGACTAGTGTTAAGTATGATCACTACAGCATTGAACAAAAGTGCAAGATATGACAAAAACAATGCAGTAAATACACAATACAGCAGTGTATCAGTGTAATGTAAATGGGAAGTAAATGTGAGATGATACTATAAACAGACAACGCAGTAATGTGTCAGTATAGTGTGAATGGGAAGTAAATGTGAGATAATACAATAAATGGTGTACAGTATGGTGTGAATAGGATGTAAATCTGAGACAATTCAGTAGACAACACAGCAGTATAACAGTATAGTGTGAATGGGACCTTCTAGAATGAATAATATAAGTATGATAAGCGTGATATTGCACGGAACTGAACCACACTGAGTGGGTATAAATGATAAGGTTACCGGAGTGTTCCTGTTGTGACTGTAAATAGAAGCTTCTACTGAAAGCTCAGGGTGTAAAATATAAATAGACAGTAATCATAAATAGACACGCGCAGGGATCCTCTGCATGAATGAAGGAGATCTGATCTCAGCAGATCCTCCGCACTGCCTTCATACACGGGTCTATTTATAGGACGGTCCGAGTCGGGACAGAACCGGTACTGCGTTCAGAACCGGTACCGGGTTCCACCCTGGCGCCTAGACGGTTAAGGGACACAGGGTGGGGTTTCAGGAGGGGTGTGTGTGTGTGTATGTGTGTGTTTTCTTGTGCAGAACGAAGGAGGGGGGGTTCCCCCACCCGTTTTGAGGCAAGCCCCTCCCCTCGTCTGTGATTGGCTAATAGTGCGCATTCAGAACCCTCTGTAATTTCCCTTTTATTTATTATAGGCTTTTATTTCTGGATCGTGTCTACATACTGCCTCATCACTGCAATGGAAAATAATATTACTATTTATTAGTATTAAAAATGGGATTAACCATGTCTGTAACTTTGCTGGTCCCATGAATGTGAACAGTTATTTTGATTAAAATAATAATAATTTGGTTTATTCGATTAATGTGAACAGCTGTTTTTATTTATTTATTTAATAATTCGGTTTATTTTATTATCTTGATTGGAATGAAGAAAATGAAGAAAATGTGTTATGTTATTATTATTACAAAGTAGCATTAACCTCGTCTGTAACTTTGTATGTAATGCTCCATAACTGTGAACAGCTATTTTGATTAAAAAACAAAAAAATGTTTTTTTTTCATGAATGTGAACAGCTACTTTTGTTAATAATTGATCTATCTATCTATCTGTCTATCTATCTATCTATTTTTATTCCAGTAACAGCCTGGAAAAGCTGCACTAGATGCTGGAACACTGCTGTGGGGATTTGACAGCATTGGGGGGATAAAATCTGCTGCCAACACCCCCCCCCCCACACACACACACACACAAAGGAAAACTCTTCTCCTGATATTCTTAAATGTTTATAAAATTACTCATACCCCCATAGAAAATACACCATTGCTCATAATATATGCACCAACACAAAGTATATTACCATATAAGACAGTTACCTGAGGAGTTTAGCATAACATTGTTTTCCTATCACTTTACTAAACGTCTGACAGTCTGAGGAACTCACACTGCATTCACTTTTACACTTTTAATGCATTTATAAATAAACGAGAGACAGTTCAGCGCTTATACTGACTGGACCCACTGTCAAGCACTTGTGTTCAACAAACCACACACTGTGTTCAGCCAGACCACACACTGTGTTCAGCCAGACCACACACTGTGTTAGGACAAACCACACACTCTGTTCTGACAAACCACACACTGTGTTAGGACAAACCACACACTGTGTTAGGACAAACCACACACTCTGTTCTGACAAACCACACATTGTGTTAGGACAAACCACACACTCTGTTCTGACAAACCACACACTATGTTCAGCCAGACCACAGACTGTGTTAGGACAAACCACACACTGTGTTCTGACAAACCACACACTGTGTTTGGCTACACCGTAGTACTAGAAGTAGCAGTAATAATAGTGTTTAATTATACCCATAAATCTGTGCTATCTTGAGACACTGGCAGCTGTATCTACAGGGTGGCACAAATCGATAGACTCTGCTGTCAGTTTGCGCCCCGATTTTCGACATGGCAGCATAAATCATCAGAACACTCTGCTTGTATGTACATTGTGTTAAACTTCAGACTTTGTTCTATTATTGTTCTATTTGAGGCGTTTTTTCCCTCAGCACATCAGGTCATAGTTTTAAATGCTGTGACCATTACTGCACATGAACTGTGCAAAAACTGTTTTTAAATAAAAGAGATGTTGAAAGTCTGTAATGTTGATTATTCATTCACTCTTATGCCAAATTTTAAACATTTACAGCAAAAATGTGTGTTTAATTTAGATTAATTAATCAGAGAGCTTATAATGAATTAGATCATTTTTTTATCGCATGACACCCCTAATTATTTTTCTATTACCTGTTTGTATTCATCCTAAAACACTATATGAACAAAAATATTGGGACGCCTGATCATTCCACCAACAGGAACTTTAATGACATTACATTCAACTCCACAGACTTTAATCTGGAGTTGGTCCTTCTTTGCAGCTCTAACAGCTTCCACTCTTCTTGGAAGGCTTTTCACAAGATTTTGGAGTCTCTGTGGAAATTTGTGTCCATTCATTCTGTAGCATTTATGAGGTCAGACACTGATGTTGGATGAGAAGGTCTGGATCGCAATCTCCATTCCAGTTCATCCCAAAGGTGCTGGATGGGGTTGAGGTCAGGGCTCTGTGTGGATCAGTCAAGTTCTTCCACACTGA
>JBBPCY010072979.1:0-10631 GCA_037974405.1 Brachyalestes nurse
ATACCAAACCATACCATACCAAACCATACCATACCATACCAAACCATACCATACCATACCAAACCAAACCAAACCAAACCATACCATACCAAACCATACCATACCATACCATACCATACCATAACATACCATACCATACCAAACCATGCCATAACATACCATACCAAACCAAACCAAACCATACCATACCATACCATACTATACCATACCATACCATACTATACCATACCATACCATAACATACCATACCAAACCATACCATAACATACCATACTATACCAAACCATACCATACCATACCAAACCATACCATACCATACTATATCATACCATACCATACTATACCATACCAGACCATAACAGACCATACCAAACCATACCATAACATACCATACTATACCAAACCATACCATACCATACCAAACCATACCATACCATACCATACCAAACCATACCATAGGAACCGTCGTGTTTTTAAGTGTAATTGTACAGAGTGTAATTAATAGTTTTTAGACTTTATTTGCACTTCTGCAGTAAAACATCATATCCTTTGTCATCATGGATTTGTCTGATGTTACATTTAGAAACATATTTATATCTATAAGTTATATATAAGAAACACATCTAGCAAATCTACCTTGTCTGTTCCAGAGTTCTACATACATGTCCAGATTGGATATGAGAAAATTATTCTGTAATTAATTCTTCTCTCCGCTGTGTCTGTACATTAGCAACATTCCATGAGAGAAATATCCTCCAACAGTAATTAAAGAAGGAAAACAGTACAAAAAATCCTGTTTGGTGTTTTTTCCATGCTGGGGAAATCTCTGCCTGATCAGACCGAGAGCTCAGAAGAATTAAAAGCTATAAAAGCTGTTGAATGTAATATACTCTTAGACTGGGGGAGAAAAGCAATTGAATTCTATTCCCATTTGAAGTGCAACATTGCTATTACCTTTTTTTTAGTTGAGACTTTCTCCCTTGTGACCAATCACCACCATAACCCATATCTCCATATTTTCTCTCTGAGGCAGAAACAGCATTGGTCCGACCTTGGCTAGGCACTCAACCGCCTAAAATATAAATCACCCTTATCTCCATGGCAGTGAACCACCTCCACATGAGTAATGACATTCACTGTTGAGGTCAACCCCATTCATAACCACATATTTCCCAATCGGTTTGTAATATTCCATTTGTGATCATTTCTGCAAATAGCACTTTTCAAAGTTATATTTAGGTTTTGTTAAACAACATTTGATGCTCAGATTTCTAAACAGGCCGGCCTAGATTATCAAAATGAGAGTCTGTGATGACCACCAGTGGTCAGGCACTTTTGTTATATACTGCTGTACACCACATTCTCCTAGTTGTTTGGTTAAAAAGTGGCAAGCCACTTGATATAATTGTCTAAGTGATTTTCCTTGTATTTCATGTATACTGCACTGTACTGAATTTTACTTTTGTGGCATGATTTTGGTGTATGCTTTACCTAATATTATCACCTTCCATGTGCAATACAGTTCGTCCTGTAGTCAGTCCTGATGATGTCCAAAATAGGTCAAACTAGGTTGCCATTGATGTAGAATAACGGGCAACACTGCTGCCCTGTGCACTTCAGACATGGGTTTAATATCCTACTTGGGCACACAATGCTACACCAAAAAGTGCTTGGGCAAGACACCTAATGCTACATTTAAAAGCAGTGAGGCAGTACAGAATCTTAGGCACACCTTCAAAATTTTAGCATGCAATACCACAATAATATCAGCAGCAGGCTGAACAAATCATGACAGCAGCCATTTCTGCTGTATGGCCAAAGTAAACAGTAAGACAACTGGTGCTTGGAAAAGGTGTTGGTCAAGGAAAGTATTACAGTGCTGTTGACTTTTAAACTGCTTTTGACTTCTTTGTCTAATGATTATTTTTGGATTAGCGCAAATAAACTCAGCATATGCATCTTGATCTTCCATTTACATAACTTGCGGAATCTTTTCCAATATTATTACCAATCATAGCAGATATCCCCAGTCAGTGTTATGGCTTCTTTCACAATAAGATGGGGCATCAGATCAAAGAAGGAGCCATTAGCATGCAGTGATGTCTCAGGATGGACCTTGTCAGAACTGAGGTTTGATTTGAAAAATCCATATTTAAGTGGGCTAGCTTACTTTCCTGTTGAATAGATATAAATCCGGTTGCAGTCTGGATATTTTAAGCCACATTGTTCATGTACTACACCCATACTAATGTATTTCCTATAAGTTTTCTGCCCCACCGCACCCCACATGTGTAGAATGTAGGAGGACAAGTTGTGAAGTGCTGCTAAGGTCTAGCCTGCATTTAAAGCAGGTTATCCTGTAATATAAAAATCTGAATAAATCAAACAAAGTCAACTAAACTATTTAAATGTCTCAGAATTATTTTTGTTGCATTGTTAAGAAACAACAGGTATGATCTTCACAATAGCAAATGGCTTGGTAGACTGCAGAAGACACCACAGTGGAAATGACCAAAGATTCCTATTAATCATAAAGAAAAAGCCACTGGGTGCTCGACAGATCTAAAATGCTCTCCACACTCCATGTAAGTGGAGATGCAAAAACAACATGTAAAGACATGTAGAGCTGAGTACAAGTTAGATGAAGATGAAACTATCAGAGTGTTGGAAAAAGCAGAGGTTGTAGACAAATGGATGACTCACGACGCAAAGAATCATGAAACATGGTGGAGGTTGACTCTTGAAAATCCAATTTGTCAGCGGAACTGGCTAATCTGTCTTTACTGACCTGTGTTGATCATCCAACCCAAATAATGCTCAGCATGCATTTCCTGTACCAAAGACATGATTGCATTAAGCAAAGCAAGAAGCCTCTGAAACAAGAAAGAAATGAAAAAGACTGATTGCAGTCTCAGTAGAGCTTCACCACAGAAGATATCCAGTGTCTGGTGGTGCAATCAGTTGTAGACATCAGCGTGACTCCTTAAAAGGGATTTGCAGGTCTGTTTTTTTCAGTTACTTTTAGCCCCTAACATTTTAGTGTATGTAAATTACCTGTAAGTATTATATAGCATATTTGTAACTATTCTTAAATGAAACCTCACATTCTGTACTTTAAGCTCATTGCTACTGTTCCATTTCAAATTCATTTTATGTGCCTGAATTTGCATGGAGAAAAGAGTTAATGTCTCATTTTTGGCTATATAACCTAATAGGTGCCTACAACTGACTAGCATTGGTCTGAAGGTTGACAAAGGAAATATATTACATTTTCTACTCATTCCTCCAAATATGGACACCCATCCAAGAGACCACTGGATCAATATATCAAAGTTTTTTGTAACAGACAAATACATTAAATAGGGTTTTAATACTGACTGTAAACAAGCAGAATAGCCCATAAATAGCACATAAAATCAGGAGTGACACAATACCATTTTATGTCTGATGCTACCAATACTGATTCCGCAACCTTGAATATTTGCTGATGCTAATGCCATTCCGATATCGTTGTGTCCCTCTTTTAACTACTAAGCTATTAATAATACGTTTGTCTGGATGCACTTTGATTCTGAAACTTTTCTCTATAGTTAGCATTGCTGCATGTGTCAAGTAAGTGAGACGGAAATGCACATGCTGGAAGCACAACCCAAATTATTCTGAGAAACAAAGAAAAGGGAAAAATTCAGAATTGCTAGACTCGTGCTCATAAAAAAGTTGTCCCCAAAGGAGGAAAGGCAAACTAGAAGAAAATCCACAGACTGAAGTCAAAACAGCATAGCAAACAAGAGAAAAGTACATCCATTATCTACCCCTTTGTCCTGCACTCAGGGTCAGGGGGGGTGTCTTGGAGCCTATCCCAGCTGCTATGGGCAAAGGCAGGGTACACCCTGGACAGTCGCCAGCATGTCACAGGGCCACATACAGAGACAGACAGCCATTCACACCTAGGGGCAATTTAGCATGCTCAACTGGCCTATCCCCCAATGCACACATGTTTTTGGTGGTGGGAAGAAACCCACGCGGTCACGGAAAGAACATGCAAACTCTACCCAACCCGAGAGTCAAACCCAGGATCTTCTTGCTGTGAGGCAACAGTGCTAACCCCTGCGCCACCGTGCCGACAAGAGAAAAATCCTCACAAAAAAATAAGGACAATGAAGGTGTTCAGATGAGCCAGGTAAGTTCAGTCAAGCACAAGCAACACACAACATGAGAGAACAAATACACCACATACACGAGGGAAGGTGGAGACCAGACAAATAACTTCTGGGCTGGTTTATATAGAGGGAAAAACTAACAGGGAGCAAATATGAACAATTTATTAAATTAAATGAAGGACACCTAAGCTAAATGACAAATTGGGACTGAATAAGACAGTGAAGCAGAAAAGGGTTGACAAACACATGTGGCTACACAAAGAGGAAGCAAATGCCAACAAAAAGATTTGGCAGATCCCAGGCTCAGTAGTCTTGACACAGAGAACACTGAAAGCATGTGCCCTGCTGGGCAGCCATGACACTATCCCATTCTCTGTGACCACCTCCAGAATGGAGGTGGGAGCATCCTCTGGGCAGGCAAGCAAGAGGTACAGGAACCATACTACACTGGCAACAAGGGGCCACACTGCACTGGCAACCAAGAGGACAACCCCTCAGACAGAGAGTGGGTCAATCTGGCCATCCGCTGTGGAATTCAACAATGAGGCACTTGCTGAGGAGATCATGGGAAGGGACCCAGCTAATCTCCTTAGGGCCATAACCCACTAGTTGACCAAATATTCGATTCAACCCCACTTATAATGGGAATTCAGGATTTGGCAGTCTCTTGGGAGTTCCATATTGTTGGGAAAGCACCACCCCTAACACCTGCCTCCGAGGCATCCGTCTCCACCACTAATTGTTTGGAGGGCACTTTCCTGGGCATTTCTGGACATTCAAACAGCTGAAATCTTTGCTTCATCCATTTTGACTCTCTTTGGGCCAATAACATAGTTGGGAAATGCAATATTCTTTGTGCTAAACACACGATTCTTGGCCTCTGCGTACAACCCATACTTGGGCTGGCAAGCACTCTCTGAACATTGTTTACATTTTCATGTAGGAAAAGGGAGTAAATTAGAGTATAGACAATACAGACAATTACGAAGCATGTTACACATCGCTGACAGGTAGACAGTGCTGAATACTTGTGCTAGGGAGGCATATTGTGGTGGTATGTTGACTGGTAAGTGTGCATTGGAGCTTTCAATGGACATAGCTAGGGATGTTAGATGGGGGGACAACCAGGGGGGTGAACAAGGACTCAACTAATTTAGTATGCCAATCAGTCATGTGTACATGATCTGTGACAGTGCTCTGTGAGCTGTTGTAGAACTGGCAGAGCTTCCCTTGCTGGCAAAAGGATTCCAGCTGTGTCAAGTTGTAAGGGCCGGTCTCCTGTCATGGGTGCATACATAACATACATAAACATGGGAGTCCTAAGCTAATTTTGCGCTGAGACTGGCATTGGCATATAACTAAGCATGGGCATATGACTAAGTATACAGCTGAGGTAACATGTGTGAGGCTAGTTGCTAATAGACATGGCACCATACCACTTTTTATGTCCGATTGTAGCCCCACCTAGAAAAGCCGCAAGCATGTTCCGTGTGGGATTAAAGTACTAAATACACTCGGCAGTCTTGGCTTTTTCATCTTTGAGTCTGAAGTAACTCCAAACTACTGGCATGTTGGCAAGTCTCACACACAACAGAAACTCTTGTCATGTGATGCATCTTCTCACCTTATGCACGTTGCAAATCACGTTATGCGTACTGTAATTATTTTCTGTATTATTTTAACGGATCAGATTATATTTTTTACTCCTTCCCGATTTCCAATTCAGAAATTCAGGTCAGGATCAGACCGATGCCGATATAAAATATCGGATCAGCGCATCTCTAGCTGCTAATGGAACGAACACCAAGGGCATTAACTGGGACACTGCCCACTTACCCAAACCCAAACCCCAACCCCAAGTCTAGGAGAGCAAATGGAGTGACATTTTGGTTAAAGGCATTTACACACATAGGAATAATTAACTGAATTGATGTAGAAACAGGTTCTACAACCTGGGGTGCGTCTTCGCGGGGGTCAGCACGTATACCAATGTTTTTCCCTCCTGCAGTAAATATACGAGCAGTTCTGCTGTCTGCTTTGACATTTCCACCTTCACAGGATCAGAAACACATATTTCTCAGACAGCGAAGGGGGCAGGCACTGCGGCAGTGGTACTGGGGAGTCAGTATTGAAAAGAGAGACGAGTAGGTGAGCTGCGGCACCTCTTATTGCAGTGGTGGTGGTCCAGTGCAGAACTGAGTTGAATAACCTCAACCAGAGCATCGCAGCAAAGCTGAGTCAGGATATCAGGATTGAGTCTCTTCTGGTAAACCACCAAAAGAATGGGTTCATTCCACCCAATATCCACTCCCAGAAGACATAAAGAGATGGAAGAATCACTTACAGCACCAAGAGGCTGCCCCTGTCCAGGTGGTCAAAAGCTATTTTGAGATAGCAGATGAAGACAGGATATGATGTGCTTCTGGCATCATTGTTTCTGTCTAATCTTGTGCCTGTCCTGTGAGTCGCTGGATTACTGTCAATAATCGCTACACATTGTTAACTCTCAGGTACTCTGCAAAGTACAGCTCACATGCCAACACAAAACTGCAGCACCCAACAGGGTCTCCTGCATATCATTCTGGCAGAGAAGCATAGTGAGCTGCTGGCTGCAAGGGGCGTGGTGGAGGTGGTGGCTGCAGGGGAGCTGGAACGGGAGGTTGGAGGCTGGCTGCAGGTGGAAGAGGGAAGTAGTTCAGTCATGGTTTGGCCCAGCTGGTCCAGGCAGTGACAGTGATCTGTTGTTGGCAGAGCTTCCCTTGCTGGCAAAGGGATTCCAGTTGTGTCAAGTTGTAGGGGGCCGGTCTCTTGTCATGGGTGCATGTGTCTGGTAAGCCAGACAGAGACGCATATGTTCCGAAGCAAAATCCAATTCATTTAGAAACGAAGAAACAAAGAAAATGGAAAAAAAAGATCAAAACTGCTAGGCCTGTGCTTATAAAAAGATGTCCCCAAAGGACACAAGGTAAACCAGAAGGAAAGCCACAAACTGAAATCATAACAGCAGTGCAAACAAGAGAGTCCACACTGGAAGACAATGGAAGACAAAGAAGGGGTTCAGACATCCAGGGATTTTGGACAGTTCTGGACGGATACTGTCCAACCTGCATTGTTACCATTTACTGCATTTCTGTACATTTTTATAAATGAGTATGTGTTGGTGATATTGGATAAATGTTAGCTATGCATTGCTTCAAGTAGAATGTCAAACTTTTGTACTACAAAATTATATAAGCTTTAAACTAATAACACTACACAGTAAAGAGTGTAAGTGTAAAGTACTTGCTGGTTGTGATTTTAAAGTTCACCCCATGCCCTTGGCTCGAAAATTAATTGTTCAACAACTGCTCATGCAGGCAGTAAAGACTACAACAGAATGTCTCCTGCAGTTATTGATCAGTTCTATGCACTACCCCTTCAGGAAGTTTGGCTTATTGCTCCATGCAGAATTGAACAATGTGGCACCGACTGTACTTCAGTGGAGCCCTGGATATCACCAGTTGTTTCTTTTTGTTCAACTGAAGTAAATTACTTTGTTTATGCCATAAGCTGTATGATGCAATTAATGCAACAAATACAATAAGTCAGAAGTTATTTTTTAGTCAAAGAAACAAATTGTCTGTTTGTATTGAATTAAGGAGTTCTACACACCTGATTTGGACTGTGAATGGTATTAAAATACTGGAATAGTTGTGTCAAAATTGCTACGTTTTCTGTATTAGTCTTATTTCAGACAACAGTGATTCAGATTTAGCTCTACATGGAACCCCTAAACAGACTTTGCAGACTGTCTGTTTGATACGGCTACTCCAGATCCCAGTGGAACTGACTCATGATCAAAGTTCGAGCACAGGGAAATAAACATTGAGACTGATTACATAAGCTTGTTAAAAATCCTTCCAAAAATCCCGGTTCATAACATGTTATTACAGGAAAGTGACTTCATAATAATGAATTGACTGGAAAAATAGCTTTTGCAAGCTGTATGAGTTAATCTTCATGGTTTTTAAATAAAAAAATTTAGATAAAACAAAAACTCATAACATTGCAACAATATAGACTTGACATCATAATCTGTCTTAAAAATAATACATTTAACAGAATACACAGATTATAAAATCCATGAACTCAGACTGTAGTTTACCTAAAGTTAAAATACGTATATATATTTTATTATAGGTAATAGATAATGTACAACTATCAGCGCTAACCTTCTTAAGACTGTGTAGGCCCCCCTTGTGCTGGCAAAACAACTCTCCACAAGACCTCTTCTGTGATGTAGCATGTGCACTTACATGCTATCAGCAGATTCTTTCATGGATTGGACAAGTTTACCTATAGAGACCTATAGTGCATCTAGGTGACATCCTCAGGAAAGCAAAGCACATGCATCCAGCCATCCATATCCAAAACAAAACATAATTCAGCAGCTCGGCTGGCTTTCAATCAACCCAGAAGGTCACATGTCATGCCACTGCTAATTGGTCTACACTGGCTACCAGTGGCTGCCCACATTAAATTCAAGTCACTAACACTTGCCTACAGAGTGACATCTGGGTCAGCACCCAGTTATTTTAATCCTATCATTCAGCCTTATGCTCCAATTCACTTCCTTCTCTCTTCCAAGGCACATTGTCATACCTACACTCAAGGCAATCCCAGCCCAGTCTGTTCTCATTTGTGGTTCCCTGCTGGTGGAAAAGAGCTGACAAGGTGCTTCCAGAGCAGCAGAATCCCTGTCTATCTCCAAGAACCCCCTGAAGACACATATTTTCAGAGAGTACCTCTTGTCCTGATGATCTATCCTAAATCTCACTTGCTCTTCTATCTAAATAAGCAGACATCTTCTTATACTCTTCCCTACATAAAAATGTAGCACATAGAAATTTTATCTGCTTCTCCCACTGCCGTGAAGCTTGAGTATTTCCTCATATTGTAAGTTTTTTGAATAAAAGCATCTGCCAAATTAATGTAATATACTGTAATGTAAAGACTAGGCCACCTTTTCACATTCATGGTCCGGTTGTGATGCTCACATGCCCATTGTGGGCACTTTCAGCAGTAGACAGGGGTCATCATGGGACAGTTCTACAGCTATGCAGCTCTATACACAACAAGTTGGGATGTACTTTGTGTTCTGACACCTTTCTTTCATAACCAGCATGGAATTTGACCAGACAGGCTAGTTTTCGCATCAATGAGTCTTAGGTGCCCCTGACCCTAGTGCTGGTCGTCCTTCCTTGGACCATTTTTAATAGGTACCACCCACACTAGGATGCTCTGTCCCAGTTATCTAGCCATCACAATTCGGCCCTTGTCCAGGGCACTTGGATCCTTATACTTGCCCATTTATCCTGCTTCCAACACATCAACTTCAAAAACTAAAGGTTCACTTGCTGTCTAATATATTCCACCCCCTTACAGATGCCACTGTAATAAGATGGTCAATTACATTCACTTCACCTGTCAGTGGTTTTAATGTTGTGGCTTATTGGTGTATATACAATAGGCATAGTACAGTTTTTCACCTTTTCACTTCTAACATGTGTCAGTTATTGCACTCCATGTTCTATATTATGGAAACCGATATATTTCTGAATTTTGAGCCAATTTTAACCTAAAGTATTCAATTACCACTTTGACTATTGCCTTGTCTAAACATTTTCCATTTCAGATTTTTCAGTGTTTTTATTTATTACCTTTTTCAAAACTCACAATTTCAAAATGTCTAGAAAAATGTATTTTCTCAACAGTGTTTTTTCACTAACCTCCAAATGTAACTGGCTAAAGGAGGCCGGTTGTACAGTGAAATACAGCCGGCTCATGAAAGGGGTCGAGCCCTGCTAAAATTGATTGCATTTGCTGAGAGGCGCAGAGCAGCTTTCCCACATTTCAAAGCAGACCAAATAGAAGGCAGACTAAGAGTGCAGGATTTTCCTGGCAGCCTCACTGTCAGGGGCCATTGGAGACCCTCAGTGTATGCCACAGTGCACCTCAAACAAAAAAAAAACGATATCCTGCAGCTCTCACATCCACAGAAGCATCTCTCTCATATCCCTCCACTTCCCTCTCCTCCCGCTTCTGTTGCACATTTAACTAGACTTACAATTAGTAATATGTTTGCAATACATTTAATTGTCAAGAATTGGCTACAATCATATAATCGCCAAATTCAAGTAAGTTTCGTAGATTTAAATTCTTTTAATGTGTTTCTTCTTTGAAAAAAACATTTTGCAGTTCCTAGATAAAATTAGCCTACACTCTACAACAGGCAACAGGCGTTCATTTAAAGCATTTGTGATGAAAAATATTAGGGCTGTAAAGCGATTAATTAAAATTAACTAGTTAATCGCAAATCTGGGAAAAAATTAATCGCGATTAATCGCAATTCTATGTCAACCCAATATATAATATATAATGAACACACTAAGTCATCAATTTTACAAAGAAGGCTTTGTTTATTTGTTTTTT
>JBBPCY010072980.1:0-10631 GCA_037974405.1 Brachyalestes nurse
ATGTTACGACCAACAAAATATCAGTAACAGCTAGGGCTGTAACGACACACCAAACCCATGATTCGGTTCGTTTCACGATTTTTTTTCGTTTCATTCCATCCAGTGTCATAACTTACTTGTACTCACAGCAAATCAGTTCAGTAAACAATCTGTCCGTGCTTGTATGTTTGTAAACTTGTGGGAGGGCTCTTTGAAACCCCAAGACCCTCAGCGGTTAAAGAAAAGAAACTGACGTGAAAATCCTCCTATTAGGGCGAAAAACGTATGTTCCTGGGCGGGAACTGTATACGGGAAGGAGTTATACAGGAAGGGGTGTGTCGTGATTCATCCTCCTCACACCGCGACACGGGTTTGTGGAACTGAGTGTTGCAAATTCGGTTTTGTATCGTACATCATTACAGCCCTAGTAACAAGTAACTTACCCTGGTGGCATGCCTGGCATAACTGGAGGCATTCCAGGCATCATCGGTGGCACACCTGGCATCATAGGGGGCATACCTGCTGACATAACACACAGCACTTACAACTTATTTAGAAATGATACATGTCGTTAAATTACTTCACAAAGGTTCACAGCTGTATGCTAGTGCCTCCCCTACCATTAAACAAGCCAGGTGGCTTAATTTTAGACATGGACATTAAGATGCAACTGCTGTTCAGTTTTTTGTGATGCACTCATTTTAAGGCAAAATTTCAACTATTTTGAGTTGTACAGGCCTTCTAGATTCTAGTCACAATTGGATTTAAATCATAAAAAAACCTGCAATGCTTCTCCAAACTGAAATTTTTTTTTTTTAGAGTTGTTGAAGCTCTGAACAAGTGGGTAATACTCATGTGTGGTGTTTCCACTTTGCTGTTTACCAGCGAGAGCTTCCCCTTTCTGGAACCAGTAAGCTTCCTGTAGCATTCCTTAAGAAACCATTATACTTATTTTTAAAAATTGTGTGGAATGTAAATTTGCAAAGCCCAGTGCTTCCACTGTATTTTAAAAAAAATCAGCTGACCGACACCACCACACCTGCCCTGCACATATGATGGTAGAACATTCAACACAGGTTCACCAACTCAACTACCCTGAAGCCCAATTCAGTTCATTCTTCACTTGTTTGGAAAACTGTGCTGTATTTTAATGCACATTCGTCTGTTCAATTTGAACCATTTTGTTTCCAGACCCACCTGAGTAGTTAGCAGGGGGCATGCCAGGCGCTCCAGGTGGGACACCAGGCTGGGCCATTGGAGGCATGTAGGCCGTCTGCGGCTGGGCAGCTGCCTGCTGAAACTGCGAAGGCCCGGGTTCATCTTCGTCGTCTTCCTCATCTGAGTCCTCTTGGTTCTGTTTTTTCTTCTGGCTTTCTGGAAAACAAAACAAAAAATACGATAAAAAAAAACGCAAGGTTCAATAATTGTGCCATAATATCATCTGTTAATTGCCATCATAATATGTCTCTGCAATAGTAATATCACAATACGCATGATAATCACAGTGTTTGACATGGCAACCAATCACAGTCCCAGGTCAGTTACTGTGTTCTGATGAATTGAGGTTCAAAGTCTACTTTTTAGCTCAAAGGTGTTGGTGAACTGGTGCATGAATGGGTGGTGCTAAACTACCATAGTCAGAATAAGGAGATACATTTAAATGTTTTGTTTTTGTGAGATGACAACTACAACTGCCTGTTCTTGTACTTCATTTTCCATATATGTAGTGCATGGATGGGGATGTAAACATACCATTTGAAACAATATTTATAGACTTTAACCTTTTTTAATTCCATGATATGGGATCCTAAAATTTTGAGTCATTGCAATTAAAATATGTAGCAATAAAATCACAACTGATATCCATATCATGTAGCTCTACAAATATTCCAATGTGAACAAGCTGCTTCTTATGTAAACCACAGCTTTTCTGACTGTACACAATGCAATCTTTTTGGTCTGTTCCAACTTATATCTCCTCTCCCTCCCCCCGCACCCCCAACAAAAAAGGCTACTTTTGAATCGTTATGCTGTCCATTTATCATCCACCCCACTCATACCTTGAGACTTCTGCTCGAGCACCCGTCTTCGCTCCTGCATGTCTTTTTCTGGAATACCTTCCATGCCATAGATTTCCAGCTCTATATCTGTCCTGCCTGGGATCGCATTCGGAACACCGTCTATCGTTTCTTTGTGCACCTGGAAGGAGGTTAACAAGTTTAACAGAGAAAAAATGACACTTTTAGGACTGGTTTATCCATCTTTTTGTTGGTTGGTTCAGTGTCACATACCTGCATGCAGTGTATGGCTAGTCCGGGTCCTGTGTACAGCTTTTTGTGACATATGTGACATTTGAAGTGTTTTGCCTTCTGATGCTGGATCAGGATTTTCTCATCATCAAAGTCTCTGTTGCAGTACCTTGTGCAAAACTGGTTAAGGTATATAATCAACCGAGGGAAGTGTGAATCAGAGATCAATAATCAATATTGAAATAAGACTCAACCAAAATTAAAGTCCTTAATATCAATATCATCATTAAAACTGGCTTACCACACACTAGGGGTGGGAAGAAAAAAGAATTCATTTCTGAATGACTAAATGTAAAATCAATTTTCTAAATGGCAATTGTTAAGGTAATGTCGACAGGCATGTTTTGGCCATTCTTGAGTCTAAATCTTGCTTATGGCAATATTTCTCCTGGACAACAGGCTTAACCACTTGGTTTTCCGAACTGTTCATTATTTCTGAAATAAAACAATACTTCATGTTATTTTTGAAGTTAAATGGGATCTCAATAGTGGAGAAAAATGAGTGACTGCACTACTTTTCACACTTACAAGCTCTTACCGATGGAAAAAATCATTAAATAAAATACATTTCACAAACAGGTGTTAATGATTTTGGTGTTAAAGGGGGTCTCAACAGCAGAGAAGACAATCAGTTGGGTCCTCTCAATGGAGAATTGTCTCTGGTGTCCATCTAAAGAGAACTACAAGTGATTAAATATATTCTTTCACACTTAGAAACGCTTAATAACGGGTCCATTTCTTGTTTATCCTAAATTTTCCACAACCATGTCACAAATACATAAGTATTAGCAGCGAAGCAGTGCGTTCGAAACTCAACATGGTTCATTTTTAAATGTTTTCATTTACCTTTTCAAAGTTTAAGTATCTACATAACCCGAAAACATAGAAAACCCGTAGTAGAATAAAAACATTACAGAGAAAATAGAGGCCGTTGGTAAAACTAGCATGACTAGCGTTAGCTGAAGAGATTAGCATTAGACTAAAAATTGGAAGTTTCTTAAGGTTAAAGTCTAAAATACACCCGCGGATTCTGAACTGGGTTTAATAGTTGGATTTTTAGGCCAAAATCAGGAAAACAAACCCAATTTATGAGCTAGAGGGTTATTGTTTATAAGACTCAGAGAAAGAGAGACGAGTTAGCTTCCTCCTCGAACTCTCCCGATCCACCTTAATAGAGAGCACCAGGTAGAGCGCGGCGGGTCCGGGCGATGGGTGAATTGAACGGGAGATTTAAGGTGGACCAGCCGAGATCGGACAGTGACGCCGATTACAGCCGCGTCGCCGGGTGTGCGGGGAAAACGTCTCATAGCAAATAAAAAGCGTAAAGGATACCAGCACCAGGGCTTCATTTGCTTCTTCTTTTTCCTCCCCATTCTGTCTGTGGTAATAAAACTGAGAAATTTGCCCCAAACGGACAAAACAACCGGCCCCGAGCTGCACGCCGCTGAAAAAATGGCGCGGTGTCTCCTGGCTCTCTTACCCACAACCCTCCTCTAGAAAGATCAGGAAAGGGTGAATCTCATTCTGCCACGTCACTCCCTCGCTGCCTAGTGCTCGCTAGGGAGCCTAAAGGTGGAGTCTTAAAACGTCCCGGATCAAGATCTGTAATAAGATGAGATAAGAGAATCAGTCCATTGACTGATTTATTTGATTTGTATTGTTAAAAGCGGCAAAATTAATAAAACAAAAGCTACACAACACAACAGTTTAATATAAAACGTAAACTATACAACATAACTTTAGAAGTGTGTGTGTGTATATGTATGTATGTATCTGTGTGTGCGTGAGTGAACTGGATGAAATAAACACACATTTATCACCAGAAAGTAACACACGAACAGCTTTTACAGCTGATTGATGATTTCAACTTGGTCACGTGGTGACGTTAACTCTGTTTTCATCAAGGGAAGAAAGTAAAGGAAAGCAGTTAAATAAGAAAGGATAAGACATCATGAAACTGCAATGCGATATCTTCATCACTTTTTGAATTACCATCCATTGACTGATTTATTTCATTTATTTATTATGGATTAATTTCCCAGATAAACAGTATGAAGTCCGGAGAAGGAGTTCCTTACTGAAAGAACCTCAGTATCTTTTTTAAAAGCTTTAGTCTCGAAGCTGTTGGAGGGCTCTTCAGCCCTCCAGCAGCAGGGGGCGCGCCTGTTCAAATTAGAGCGAGGGGAGGAGGCCTACAGGGGACTTTCCTTCAATTGATTTTTAAACATGGGTTACATCTTAAAAAAAATCTAGCATGATAATACATGTTAATATATAATGCATTTGCAGACTTACTTCCAAATTATTAAATGTTTTAAACTAAATCTAGATTATTCTTTTCTTACAAAAGAATCAAATAAACATTTTTCAAAATGTGGGCATATTATTCTACATAAAAATATAATATACTATACTATAATATACTGTAATATAATATAATATAATATATTAATATATAATAAGTCAATATATATCAACAATATTTAAAATAACAATATAACATCATGTAATAAAACAATATTATATCCTATCACATAAAAATGTTATATAATGTAATATACGATATTGTTAGGTACATATTAACGTAAGGTAATATAAGTATGTAAATAAACACCAGAGAGGTTCTTTAAGGACACTGTAGATGGTGTAGAGTGTCTGAGTGTCTGATGTTTTGTGCATCGTTGTCATTTTTCATTTTTGCATAAGCTCAATTCTTAAAATAGAACAAGAGAAACCCAAACCTCACAATGTTTTTGTCGTGTCAGAGTTTCCTCAGAGGGTATAAAAAACAATGTGTATGAAAGACCCAGGAAAGCATTTTAAAACAGGTTTAATGCATTTCATATTTACATATCAAATCTACAAAATATGCACGTTAAAATATATATAACCGGTCAGCCAGCGCTGGAGCAGCCCTTAATGCATAGCCTTGGATGGGCACTGGGCACGGATCAGAACCGGGCACAGATCAGCACCTGCCTTAGTTCGGTTCTGGTCTCAGACCAGCCATGGATCAACACAGACCTTGATTCAGCACCAGGTACAGATCAGCACCGGGTACAGGTCGGCACTGGCCTCGGGTCTGTATGGGCCACAAATCGACACTGAACTTAGACTGGCACCGGCCCGGATCAGAACCGGCACGAGTCTGGACCGGGTGTGGATCAGCACCGGGCAACGATCAGTAATAAGCAAGTATCAGCACCAAGCACAGATCGGCACCAGCCACAGATCAGTACCAGGCCCATAAAACACACCTGCGAGTTTGCATGAGGCCTGTTGTTGTTTACTCAATGGTTGTGCATAGACCTAAAAGGAGCTGATCAGAAATCAGTCACTAAAAGGCATGGAGACCCAATTACCAGTTCGAAGGTACACTAGCACCATCTATATAGAGCACACAGACACACAGACACACAGACACACAGACACACACACACACACACACACACACACACACACACTACAGCTATAGACAGATATATAATCGTATGCCGCGTTACATACTGAATGTGTGTTATAAGAGTGCACAAAAGCCAGTGTGTTACATTCAGTGCAGTTAAAGGGGCAGTCCGGCCTAATACGTTGCCTTTTGTAGCCTTGTCGGACACACAAACACACCTTTTGAGCAAATAACAGACTATTCCTACCATCACTATACATCATTAGAAGGGGATTTAAAGTCTTTAAAGTTTAAAATTTCACCAACGGGACCCCCAACCACATCACTGATGTTCAATTGGAATAAGTACAGGTGTGACATCTGGTAACTAACATTAACCTTAGCTAATAACAGTCTCCTCCCATCTTGAATATGCATCATCAGAAGTGAGTTTTCCTTCTTTAAAGTCTTTAAAGTTAAAAGTCTCAGCAATGGGACCCCCAACCACAGCACCAATGTTGAACTGGAATACGTATAGGCATGAACTTCAGTTACTAGCACTAACGTAACCTTGTAACAGGCTTCCCACCTTTAATAAGCATCATCAGAAGGGGATTTTCCTTCTTAAAAATGGTTAACCTCGAAGAACTCACCAACAGGAATCCCCTTCAGAATGAATACAGACACAATGCTTGCTAGCCGTGACTTTACCTAATAACAGGCTTCTCCCACCTTCAGCATGCATCATCGGAAGGGGGTCTGCATCATTAACGTTAAGAATTTCATCAACAGGACTCCGTCAGCGTTTTTGACTTGTGTAACCAAACTTAAATGGTTCACTTTGGCCGGAATGTCCCTTTAAATGGCATCAGTACAGCTGTTGATTGGCTGAAACAGATCTTTTTTGACTGAATGTGCATCCAGACCCTCTCATCCCATTTAGAGCGAGGCTTCAGCTCAGCGAACAAGAGTTTTTTGTGCTATTACTGTGTGATGAACTTGGCATTTTTTTGGCAATATTTAAGTTAGAGGAAACAACAACACTGGAGGTAAAGCAGCGCTTTCGCTCTTGCTCAGCTTTACACCACTTATATAAAAATATAACGTTCACTATAAAGTCAGGCTTGTGAATTTACACGGGCTAACACAAGCTCACACATCTTACAACACCTGCGGCGGGACCCTAAAGGGGGGGAAGTTGCCCCTTTGAATACTGAATATTAACGCAGGTCTAATAACTTTCTTAAAGTTGGAATTTAAGAAGGGAGCAGCAACCCAAGATCAGGTTTAAATGGGAAGCATGTAGCTGAATAGCTCATAAATGGCAAAAGACTAAAGCAATTTAGTGTTCACACACTTATTTCAGCTTAAACATTCTTGGTCATTTAACTAATTAGATGGCTCAAGTACATTGTTTCAGTTGGTTGAGGTGTGATAGATCAAGTTGTTTGAGTTAGATGTGTTGGGTCAGATGTGTTGGGCCAGGTGTGTTGGATCAGGTGAGTTGGGTCACATGTGACGGGTCAGGTGTGATGGGTTAGGTGTGTTGGGTCAGATGTAATGGTTCAGGTGTTTTGGATCAGATGTGTTGGATCAGATGTGATGGTTCAGGTGTGTTGGATCAGATGTGATGGGTTAGGTGTGTTGGATCAGATGTGATGGGTCAGGTGTATTGGGTCAAATGTGATGGTTCAGGTGTGTTGGGTCAAATGTGATGGTTCAGGTGTGTTGGGTCAGACGTGATGGTTCAGGTGTGTTGGATCAGATGTGTTGGGTCAGATGTGATGGTTCAGGTGTGTTGGATCAGGTGTGTTGGGTCAGACGTGATGGTTCAGGTGTGTTGGATCAGATGTGTTGGGTCAGATGTTATGGTTCAGGTGTGTTGGATCAGGTGTGTTGGATCAGGTGTGATGGGTTAGGTGTGTTGGATCAGGTGTGTTGGATCAGGTGTGATGGGTTAGGTGTGTTGGATCAGGTGTGTTGGGTCAGATGTGATGGTTCAGGTGTGTTGGATCAGGTGTGTTGGGTCAGATGTGTTGGGTCAGATGTGATGGTTCAGGTGTGTTGGATCAGGTGTGTTGGGTCAGATGTGATGGTTCAGGTGTGTTGGATCAGGTGTGATGGGTTAGGTGTGTTGGATCAGATGTGATGGGTCAGGTGTGTTAGGTCAAATGTGATGGTTCAGGTGTGTTGGGTCAGACGTGATGGTTCAGATATGTTGGGTCAGGTGAGTTGGATTATGTGTGTTGGGTCAGCTGTGTTGGGTCAGGTCTGATGAGTCAGATGTGTTGGATCAGGTGTGTTGGGTCAGATGTGATGGGTCAGATGTGTTGGGTTAGGTGTGTTGGGTCAGGGGTGCTGGAGCTCCTTTCATCTTTTTGGCCATTTTTGTGGTTTTTATTTTTCCACTTCCACATTCTAGTTCTCTTTCAACCCAACTTCTCCTTCCTTCTGCTTGAACAGCATGACAATGATGTAGTTGAGGCACTAACACGCACTTTGCCACTCTTTGGAGGAATGAGGTACTCTACATTTGGTTCTCAAGTCACCAGCAACCACAATGACTGGCCATGGGGCGGCACACACACATAAACACACACCACAGTCCCTCTCCTCTTCTATTTCACGGCACTGGAGGCAGCTTGACGTCCAGCAGGCTGTAGGCGAAGATGTTCCAGAAGATCCCACAGAAGACAAAGAGTGCGTAGACAGAGAAGAAGATCCAGAAGAGAGATTGATCCTGGAGCCGCTGCTCGTAGTTCTGCAGCACCACGACCCCCAACGTCAGACCCACAACCACACCCCCCAGGTGGGCAACAAAACTGGGGTTCGGACAGGGGGGGACGGCGGGGGGGTAAAACCTCAACCACACGGCCCGACCAAACTCCACACTCACTGAAGGAGAGAAAGAGAGAGGGATGGAGAAAGAAAGAAAGAAAGAAAGAGAGAGAAAGAAAGAGAGAGAGGGTGAGAAAGAGAGAGAGAAAATAGAAAAGGAGAGCGAGTAAGAGGATAAGAAAAAGAGAGAAAGAAAGAGAGTGAGAGAGAGAGCGAGAGAAAAATGAGGAACATTAGGAAATACCTGGTGCATTTGTGAGAGTATGAATACTTGTCAGTACTTGTAAGTATGTTGTGAGCATATTAAATACATTTTGAGTACTCATGAGTGCACAGAAGTATCTGGAGCTCATTCAAAAAAATATTTTGAGTGGACAAGAAATTGTCTCTTCAGTATTTGAGTATGTGACTGTATGCCGCGAGTAATCATGAGTGCATGCAACAAGTACATGAAAGTGTCTTGCAAAAACTCTTAAGTATGTGAAAGTGTCTCCTGAGAATAAAAAATAACTACAAATAAATAAACAGACTCACTGCAGACCAGAGCCATGGCCATCCGAAACAATTTAAACTGACACTTCATCCCTGACCAGTTCTGAAAAGAGAGAGAGAGATTTTGCAAGAGAGGCAGAGGGAGGATAAAAAGAAGGAGGAGAGATTGTGTAACATCAGGATTATGGCAGTGAACATCTCCCCAACCACACCCAAATGCAGCCATTCAGTCAAAGCATTTAGTTTTAATTAATTTTTTATTAAAATTGATTTTACCACCACGATCACCACACGCCCCCTACAGTTACTGCAATGTATTACAATCTGTCAGAATGGATCATTTGAACACTATAGAACATAATAAAGTTTCAAAAATGAAAATAGAAGTCATATCACCCCCTATACTTCCTGTATTATAGTCTGTCAGAATAACCATGTGGGTCATATGAACATTATAGTACACAGCAGTTTTATAAATGAAATACTGGAAATTTCCCCCTACACTTTCTGTAGTGTATTACTCTCTGCCAGAATATTTTTTGGTAAATAACGAATCTTCTTTTATCCACACTGAAAGCCATCAGCGAATTGACTTTACAGCTCCTCTGTTCTGTGCTGATTCCGTGGCAGTTTTAGAGGCCTGGTGGTACAGAGTGTAATCTGAGCCTCTATCACACACAGTCCTGCTGACACACACACACACACACACACACACACACACAAAAACACACACTCAGAGTCTCTGCATGGAAATCGCTGAGCAGGGAGGGCAGTAAGAGGGCAGCACTTTCTGAACGAGCATGTTAATATTTGATGATGCCAGTGAGCTATTATACGGTCAGTCCGGCACAAAGGGGTCACTCAAGGTCACAGCCCAGGGACATCGTGGGAAAGTGGGGAAGACCATTGAAGAAGAAGAGCGTGATGGAAAAAGTTGGTTTTACATTACAAACAATATGGAGGCTGAGTTCAGGAAATGCCGCCGTATCTGATGTTTAGATGTCAGCATGCTTAAATTATAGGGCCCATTTTCAACATTTTCTAGTATTTTTTTATGTGAAATCTATTTATTATGTTTGCTTAATTTACTTACTTTTTTTTTACTTTTACCATCCCCTGAAACTAAGCAGGCTGTTCTTGTGAAATAAAATCTACTGCGAAAAGTTATTTGGAAGTGTTGAATTGGGAGCATTTGAGCAGATGTGTTGGATCAGATGTACTGTTTCAGGTGTGTTGGATCAGGTGTGTTGGGTCAGGTGAGTTGGTTAAGGTGTATTGGTTCAGTTGTGTTAGTTTAGGTGTATTGGTTCAGTTGTGTTGGTTTACGTTGTATTGTTTCAAGTATGTTGGATCATGTGTGTTGGGTCAGGTGTGTTGGGTCAGGTGTGTTTGTTCAACTTCTCTTTCTTTGCTAATTTGCTGATGAAAAACGTCAGTCTCCTATAGTAGGTGTGCAGCCACCGTACCTTCCTTTTTGGGACACACTCGTGCCTCGAGCGTGTCTGTTCTGCTTTAACCGCTAATTTTAACTTCTAGTGATTTTAACTTAACTTATAGTGATTTAACTTAACTTTTGGGCGATTATTAAAGTATTTCCACCGGTCCACAACCAACAGCCACTCGTACTCGAG